>CM046045.1:67957585-68255209 GCA_025215565.1 Flaveria ramosissima | reverse complement strand
ACCGAAGTGGTTAAGGCTGTAAAGGAAGGAGAGAGGAAAGAGAGGAACAGGTCCTCGGGAGGACGAGAGCAACCGGAGCCTGAAACGATTCTCTCTGATGATGAAGAAGAGGAAGAAGAAGAGCCTGCGCCGGAGGTGGCACGAGGTTGTAACTATGGGGCGTTTATGAGATGCAAGCCCCCTACTTTTGATGGCAATGGCACTGCTGCTGCTGCTCACGATGGGTGAGGGAATTGGAAGTCGTTTTAAATATCACCGAGTGCCGAGAAGATCAGAAAGTAAAATTTGCTACCCACTCTTTCATGGACTCAGCTTTGTGTTGGTAGGACAATATTGTCTAGGTTGAGGGAAGCAGGGCTATCGGAAGGATAAGATGGTCAGAGTTGAAGAGGCTGGTGATTGAGGAGTTCTGTCCTCAACGTGAGATGGATAAAGTTGAGAGGGAGTTCCTGCAGCTAGAGGCAGGAACAATGACACATCAGCAATACACCGTCAAGTTCAATGAAATGGCACGGCTGGTGCTGGATCAGGTGTGAACCTCTATCACGAAAGATCAAGAGGTATATTCATGGCTTGCCAGAGGACATCCGCAGGCACATGATCGCTGCCTGACCGAGCACGTTTAGGTCGGCAGTTGATTTGGCGGGGAGGTTGTATGATGAAAGAACTGTAGTGGTGGTGGCTGAAGACAGCGAGAATGGTGATGGAGACCGAACTGAGTGGGAAGAGGACTGGACGGGGTGGTGTCCCGATGAATAATAAGCACGCACGGGGAGATGATCGTCGTGTGGTCACACCTGGTGCGGGGTCGGATAGATGCGGTAAATGCGCGATGCAACATTCGAGAGAATGCAAAAGGGGACCAAACACTTGCTTCAAGTGTGGGAAGCCTGGTCATGTGGCTAGGAAATGTGGGACTGTGAGATGTTATAATTATGGAGAAATTGGCCACATGAGCAGGGACTGTAAGAAGCCAAGGGCGAAAGGTTCGGGAGTGAAGAGGACCGGAGGAGAAGGACAGAGGGCGAACGTAGCGCCTACACGATGATGCAGGAGGAGGCTAGGGCGGACCTCGATGTTGTGTCAGGTACGTTTCTAGTAAATCAATCCTTAGCCTTTGTGTTATTCGATGCTGGCGCTAGTAAAAGTTTTATTCCTGCTGCTTTCTGTGCTAAATTGCCTGTTAGTGGTAAGAATATAGATACGCCCTTCGATGTGATCCTAGGAGTGGATTGTTTGGCAGACTACGGAGCGAGCACTGCGTGTCAGGAAAGTGCATGAGGCGTGGACGTATTGTCTACTTGGCCGATGTAAGGTATGTGGATACACTGATGTTCCAACTGTCCGATGTACCGAGACCCGTGTAAAGATTATTGTTGGCCGGGTATGAAGCGTGATATGGTGGAGTACGAGATTAAATGCCTTACTTGTTTACAAGTGAAGGCTGAGCACCAAATTCCGTATGGGAAGTATTGAGGTGATCGAGGCCACGACTGAGAAGCTCGAAAGGATCAAAGCCTTGATGAAGGTATCCAGAGATAGACAAGAAGTTGTGTGTGGATAAACGACGTAGACCGATGGAAATCCAGGTGGGAGACTGGAAAAGAGATGAGAGAGTATTGCCCGCAATGGTTTAAGGAATAACAGGTTTCGGGGACGAAACCTATATAAAGGGGGTGGACTTGTAACACCCGGAAATTTTCTTTGAAGCCGACGAAAGAAGAAAAGAAATAAAGTCCAAAGTCGAGGGACCAAACTTGCCAAACGGGAAGAAACTTCGATGAGTGGGAGTATAAAAGGGGGAGGGCAGCCCACACCCTCCCCATTCTTGCAAAATCAGCCAAAGAAGAGAAGAGAAGAGAAAAGAGGAGAAAAGCTTGGTTCGGGTGGATTCGAGCGTGGAAATCGAAGTGTAGCGGGTCAAATTGAAGCTCTACTCGACGGAATCGTTTGTGTGAGTTCTAGGACCCCTCTTTTACACGGTTTTGAATGATTTTGGGGCTTGAACACATCTAAAAAACCCTTTTTCGAGTTTTTGGGTGTAAACCCGTTTTTATGCGTACGTGTATGTGTGTGATGCGTTTGGGGTTGGCTTTTGGGCTTGTGTATGCATGAATGGTGTTGTGGTAGGTGTTTCTAAGGTTTAGGATGCTTGATTTGGGTTAAAATCAAGTTTGGAAGAGCTTGGAGGCCGAAAGGGGCAGTTTGCGTTCGGCTGAAACTGCATTCTGCATCAGCTAGGGCTATGCGACCGACTAGAGTGCGATTGGAGGCCATACGGCCGATTGGCGTGCGACTGAAGTCCATGCGCACGATTGCCATGCGACTAAGGTCCATACGCATGATAGTTATGCGACTGAAGTTCATGTGCCTGGAAGGCATGCGATTGAAGGGTATGCGACTGAGGTTCATTCGCACGAAGGTTATGCGACTGAGGTCCATGCACCTAGAGGCCATGCGACTGAGGTTCATTCGCACGAAGGGTATGCGACTGAAGCCCACGCGCTTGAAGTCATGTGACTGAAGGCCATACGCATGAAGGTCATGTGACTGAGAGTCTATACGCATAGGAGTCCATTCGCATAGGGTCCATTCGCATGATGTCCATTCGCCTAAGTGTTCAGTCGCCTGGAAGGCCATGCGACTGGAGGGTATCCATACGCCCAACTAGGGCTCATACGCCCGAAAGAACAACGGTTTATCTTATGACTTTCGGGGGAAAGTGCAATTGAGGGTTTTGACTAGGGAGGTTCCCGGAAGTTCGTGTAAATTGACTTTGAGGTCATAGATGACATGATGGTATGTATGCATGATGATGCCCTGTACGGTGATGTGTGTATGTTTATGTTTATATTCCTGTTATGCATATGTATCTTTCCGTGGCTTTGCGTCGAATGTTAATGAATGAACTGAAAAGTATTATGTAACATAAAGTGGAAGATAATGAAAAGAGGATTATGATGAATGAATGCATCATTAATGAACGAATGAAAACGTGAAAGGCTTGCAAGCGAAGTGTACCGAAGTGCACGGCTCTAAATGCCTTAAGCTCAACCGCGTGTGGTTCAGCTAATCCTTAAGGGTGCACGCAGGGGTTCCAGTCTTTGTGACTGACCATCGGTGTGGTACATGGTGTATAGTTGTTACCTGCACTATGCATAATGTTGGGGGTGTAGTATGTATCGGTTACCCGAGTTATGCATATCGTTGGGGGTGTAGTATGACATAGTTACCCATATCATTAGGGGTGTAGTATGTCATAGTTACCCATATCGTTGGGGGTGTAGTATGTCATAGTTACCCATATCGTTGGGGGTGTAGTATGTCATAGTTACCCATATCGTTGGGGGTGTAGTATGTCATAGTTACTCATATCGTTGGGGGTGTAGTATGTCATAGTTACCCATATCGTTGGGGGTGTAGTATGTCATAGTTACCCATATCATTGGGGGTGTAGTATGTCATAGTTACCCATATCGTTGAGGGTGTAGTATGTCATATAAGTCTGATGCAGCCAAAACATCCAAAGTCTCTCTGCAAGCATGCACTAAAGAACTGAAGTAGAAATGCTTCGGAAGTTTTACACCATGCACTAGAAATATTCTAAGTGTAAAATCTTCCGAAGCCAAGACCAATATCTTCCGAAGCCAAAAGTGAAGTCTTCCGAAGCTTCAAAGACAAATTCTTCCGAAGCCAATTAGTGAAGACATATTTCTTCCGAAGACTTTTAGAGATATGCCTTTATCTGATGTACTTTACCATAAAGCTGGACCACCTTTCCGCTGCAACTCTGTAAAGTCACCAACTTACATGAGTTGGTGAAAGGTCCATGCTTATGGTAACTATACATTGAGGTCTTGAGTCCATGCTTTCTACTTTATGTACTTTTATCCTTTTTGTAATATATTAGGATGTGAGCTATGGCATGTCATAGTCACAAGTCAAAAAGCAGATATGCCTTTTGATTCTACAATTGATTTTGTTTGTGTCTAGTCAATTGTATCCAGCTGGCTTTCAAAGTATTGCCGGCTATAGGTTGTAGTATAAGTATTCCATGTTCTTGTATCTTTCTTTATGCTTTGTAACACTTGTAATAGAACTTGAGAAAGCAATATACTGCATCCTTGAAACCCAATCTCTTGTGTTCTCTTGTTCTGTCTCTTACTCATTACTTGTGTTCTTAGTATCATACTTGTGGTTAATCCAGTTTACTGTTTGATTAAAGTTTGATTAATCTCCTCTTTGTGTTGTTGTGTTGTAAGTGACCACCCTTCACAGGTCCTGCAATTGGTATCAGAGCTTTTCAGGCTCTTGATATTAGATCTCACCATCTTAAGATCCCTCACACACACAAATACTAAACTTTTCAAATGGCAGCCATTTCCAAAACTGATATGGAAACTGGAACCATGAACAAGTCCCCACTGATCACTCTTGATGACTTTGATACCTGGTGTATGAGAATGGAAGGTTTCATCAGGTCTCTAGACTCAAGAATGTGGGAGTCTGTTGAAAATGGACCTTTCATACCCAGCACTCCTTCTGCTACTGGTGCTGGTATGATCCCCAAAGATGTGGCTAACTACTCAGATGAAGATAGGAAGAGAGTAGAGATTGACAGAAAAGCCATGACAGCCCTTCAAACTACCATTCCAAACTCTATGTACAGAGGTTTCAAGAAGTGCAAAACAGCTAAACAGCTGTGGGATGCACTAAAACTGATGTATGAAGGCTCCTCTGAAGCCAAGGAGAACAAGAAGGATCTCTTGAAGCAGCAGTTTGAAAACTTCACCTTCAAAACAGGTGAAACCATGACTCAGCAATACTTCAGGTATGTTGAGATAATGGATACCCTTGTGGATGGAGGAGTTCCTCTTGAGAATAGAGACATTGTAAGGAAGTTCATGTCCTCACTTCCTCAATACTTCCAATGGACACACTATTGTGTGGTGATCAAGAGGACTGAAAATCTCAAAACTCTTACTCTGACAGAGTTATATGCGATTCTCAGTGGTTACCAGATGGAGATGAACATGCAAGGTTCATCTGGCAACTCCAACAATCAATTGGGTTCAGCCCTGCATGTGGTTGAAAGGGATAGCATAAAACCCCAACATCATCTCATATGTTACCCTGACAACTCACCAAAGGGTCCTTTCATCACCTTCCTAAAGACACCTAGGGAGAACTACACTCAAGGAAGCCCATTCCAAGAGACAAGCTCTTCTCAAGCCTTTGTGTCTTCTGATGAAAGTTGTGGCAACTCTCTTTTCACTCTTGAAGACCTGGATTGTATCCATCTAGATGATCTGGAATATATGGAAATAGTCCAGCAGATGGCTCTTCTCACTCATAGAGCCAAGAAGTTCTACAAGAGAACTGGAAGGAGGTTTCCAAGCAATGCAACCAGTGGAAAGTTTGGCTTGGACAAAAGCAAAGTCAAGTGTTACAACTGTAACCTGATGAGCCACTTTGCTAGAGAGTGTAAGGCACCTAAAACAAATGGTGGCCAAGCACAAACCAGACCAAACTACACTGAGAAAGCCCTTCAGAATGAGAAGCCAAAGCAACAAGCTGTTGTTGTTGTTGAAGAAGGAGGCTTTGACTGGAGCTTTCAGGTGGAAGATGCTTCTCCAAACCAAGCACTAATGGCAGATCATGATGAAGCCAAGGTATTGGAACATCTCTGTACTTCTGAATGCATTGCTAAAGTTAATAGATACAGGTATAACTTGGAGATGAGATCTGATCTTGAGTCCTTAAACATTTTAAAATCTGATTTTAGAAAGTCTGAAAATGATTATAAATTAAAGATAGAGGACTTAGAGAAAACCATTTCAATTCTAAAACATGAGCATACAGATTTTAGGACTCAAATCAAAGATCTCATAACCAAGCTGACTGAGTGCCAGGCTGAGCTTGTGATCAGCAAAGCCAGGGCAGAAAAGAGTGTTCTTGAAGAAGAGACCTTCAAAAACATAATATCCTCATCCCTGCACAACAAGGTGTGTTATCAAAATAGACAGGGACTGGGATCCAATGAGATAGCTCCTCCACACAAAATCTTGTCTGTAAGATCTCCTAGGTGTGGAACTTGTGAAGATGAGCTTCCTCTCATAGATCATATGAGTGAAGAGAATGAAGAAGAGATAGTGAAGAATTCCTCTAAGAAGAGTGAAGAGGAGGATTCTAAGAAGGGCCACTATCCTTCTAAGGAGAAGAAGATTACTGTGATGACCAAGTCAATGAGAAAGAACTTGATCAGGAAGAGCAAAAGAAAAGCAAGGAAGGCTCAAGAGATCAAGGCTACTTTTGACTCTAAGTAGAAACAAGTTTTTATCTCTGCAGGGTTTGACGTAGTAAAGACTGAAGACATCAACCAAAACTCTTCAGCTAAGAGTTCTGGTTCTTGTTCAAATAATCTCAGTACCAAGAAGAAGACTGATCTGTTGTGTACCACTGCTGCACAACTTGGACCATCAAACTCCAAGAACAGTTCCCAGCCTATAAGAACTGTCTCAGCATCTGCAAAGATGAAGGTGGAGAAGGGATGTGACCAAAGACAGTCTTGTTCTCATAAGAAGACTCTTATGAAGAAGAAAACGTTGTGTGTCATGTATGAAAGTACCTCTCACATTGCTAAGGATTGTCCATACAATCCTAAAAGTACTGTCCATATGACCAAAATAAAGACTTTAAAGAGTTCCAAGAAGATTCAAGCTTCGGAAGGAAAATCTGTTTCCTTCGGAAGCTCCTAATCTAAGAAGAAGGCAAATGGGAAATTACCTTCGGAAGAAAAGTTGGTCTCGGAAGAAAGGAATTCTTCCGAAGCACTGAAGTCTGCTGCAGTGACTGCAGAATCTTCCGAAGGTTCAATCATCAAAACTTCCGAAGTCTCAAAAGCTTCCGAAGTTTTGAAGGTCAAGTCCAAGACTCCAAAGGTGGTGTGGAAGTCTAAGAAAGACCAAGTGACTGAAAATTCTCCATCAACAACAGCTCAAGATCCTCCTAGCACAACCATATGATCTATTACTGTTGCATTACCTTCTATTATACTTAGTGAGCCCAAGACAAATAAGGCTTGGGTTTTCAAATGTAACTAATCATTCTCTTTGTGCAGGAACAGCCCAAGACAAACAAGAATGTCTGGATCATTGATAGTGGCTGTTCCAGGCACATGACAGGCAATAGGTCACTACTCCATAACTTTGAAAGGATTGATGGAGGACCAGATGCTTTTGGAGGAGATGAAGGTGGTTACATTTCTGGAAGGGGCAAGGTCACAAATGGTAAGCTCAGCATTGAAAAGGTAAACTTTGTCAAGGAGCTTGGGTATAATCTTCTGAGTGTATCCTAAATTTGTGATCAGAGTCATAACATGCTCTTTATGGAGCATGAGTGCATTGTTCTCAAGCCTGGAGTGGTCATTCCTCATGAGCACATCCTGCTTAGAGCCCCCAGGAAAGGGAACAGGTACAAGATGGACTTTCAAGAAACATCTCCCTCTGGAGAAGTTTCATGCTTTCTGTCTAAAGCCAATAGTGATGAGTCTTTCCTATGGCATAAAAGAATGTGCCATGTAAACTTTAAGAACATTAATAAACTAATTAAACATGATTTGGTAACTGGAATGCCAAAGAAAGAGTTTACAAGTGATGATCATTGTGTTGCATGCCTGAAAGGGAAGCAACATAAGGTATCTCACAAGCCTAAGGAAAGGAACTCCATCACTACTCCCCTACACTTATTACATATGGATCTCTTGGCCCCACCAGTGTAATGAGTCTAGGAAGGACCTCTTATTGTTTGGTGATCACAGATGATTTTACAAGATTCACTTGGGTTTTCTTTCTTAGAACTAAGGATGAGACCCCTGAGATTCTGAAGAATTTCATCTTAAAAATTGAGAATCAAAGTGATCACAAGGTCAAAACCATAAGATGTAATCAAGGGACTGAATTCAAGAATCAGACCCTTGATGCATTTTGTGATGAAAAAGGTATTACAATACAATATAGTGCTCCCAGGACTCCTTAGCAAAATGGTGTTGCTGAGAGGAGAAACAGGACACTAATTGAAGCTGCAAGAACTATGTTGTCTGACTCTAAACTGCCCATCACCTTCTGGGCAGAGGCAGTAAACACTGCTTGCTATGTGCAAAACAGAGTTTTAGTAGTTAAGACACATGGTAAGACTCCTTATGAACTTTGGCACAAGAGAAAACCTTTCATTGGCTTTCTCAGGTCATTTGGATGTCCTTGCACCATCTTGAATACCAAAGATCAAATTGCCAAATTTGCTGAGAAATCAGATGATGGACACTTCATTGGATACTCTTCTCAAACTAAGGACTTATAGAGTATACAATGTCAGAACTAGAATTGTTGAGGAGTCAGCCAATGTTACTTTCAATGAACACACACCCTGTGTGGCTGGTTCTGGTCCTGATTGGCTATTTGATTTGATTTAGTTACCAATTGTTTTAACAAATCTTGTGAGAATGTTTCAGGATGTGCAGAAAATTTAAATACGGGTGATCTTGATCCAAGATTTGAGCTAAGAAGACCTTCAACTCATACATCTTCAGCTCCAGTTGGAACTACTTCAGCAAATGAGGTTTCTATCAGCACTACAATGACAAACTCAGCTGATACATCTGGGATGCCTTCAAATTCCAGCTCAGAGGCTCCATAACCAGATAAAGATACTTCAATTGTGGAAGACAACAATGGTGATGGTGAAAGTGATCAAGAATTCCTTGATGCTAATAACCACACCATAGATGACAACATCAATGATGTCACACACTCATTGGATCAAGTAAATCTTGATAAGTGTGGTAATGTGGAGGGTGAATCATCTATTCCAGATCTAAATTTCTCAAATTTAGATCTTTCTCAGCAACTTGCTGTGATCCCTCAGCTTAGGATCCACAAGTCTCACCCTACCACAAACATCATTGGAGATGTTGTCACAGGGGTAAGAACAAGAGGACAAACCCATGAAGCAAACGTTTGTCTTCACTCTTGTTTCTTATCCCAGATAGAGCCAAAAAAAGTTGATGAGGCTTTAAAGGATGGAAGTTGGGTTGAAGCTATGCAACAAGAGTTGCTTCAATTCAAAAGGCAAAAAGTTTGGAACCTTTGTCCTTTTCCGCATGGGAAGACTACCATTGGAACCAAATGGGTGTTTAGGAATAAGAAGTATGATAGAGGCATTATCATCAAGAACAAGGCTAGACTAGTTGTTCAAGGATACACACAAGAAGAAGGGATTGACTACACTGATGTTTTTGCTCCAGTAGCAAGACTAGAAGCTGTTAGGATATTCCTGGCATTTGTTGCATCCAAGAACTTCAAGGTCTTTCAACTTGATGTGAAGTGTGCTTTTCTGTATGGAGTGATTGATGAAGAGGTGTATGTCAAACAGCCACCTGGTTTTGTAGACCCTGATCATCCTAATTATGTCTGCAAGCTTGACAAAGCTCTTTATGGGCTGGAAATGGTATGAGACATTGTCTGAGTATCTTTGCAAACATAGATACAGGAGAGGTACTATAGATGGAACTCTCTTCATCAAAGGACAAGGAAATGACATATTGCTAGTTCAAGTGTATGTAGATGACATCATCTTTGGTTCAACTAATCCAAAGCTCTGCAAAGACTTTGAGAAGCTGATGAAAGACAGATTTGAAATGAGTGCAATGGGAGAACTCAATTTCTTTCTGGGAATTCAAGTGAAGCAAGTTGAAGATGGTATCTTCATAAGTCAGTCAAAGTATGTTCAGGACATACTCAAGAGGTTCAACATGACTGATTGTAAGATTGCTAAGGCACCCATAGCCAGAAACCACTCCCTTGGACCTGATCTTGAGGGGGAGTGTGTAGATGAACACTTATACAGGGCTATGATTGGGTCTCTTATGTATCTTACTGCTAGCAGGCCTGATATCATGTTTGCTACATGCATTTTGCAAGATATCAAGCCAACCCTAAGATGTCTCACCTCATCACTGTCAAGAGGATTCTAAGATACCTCAAAGGTGCTTTAACACTTGGTTTATGGTATCCAAAGAATCCTGACTTCAATCTGTATGCTTATACAGATAGTGATTATGGTGGTTGCAATATGACTGCAAAGTCTACATCTGGGGGATGTCAATTTCTTGGTGGAAGGGTTGTCTTATGGCAATGCAAGAAACAATTGTGTGTCTGCATCAATGCTGAGGCTGAATACATTGCTGCTGCAAGTTGCTGTGCTCAAGTGCTTTGGATTCAAAATCAGATACTGGACTATGGATTTAACTTCAAGGAGACTCCCATTCACATAGACAACAATAGTGCTATCCCTATCACAGAGAACCCTGTGCAGCACTCAAGGACCAAACACATCAATATCAGGTATCATTTAAGAAGAGATAACTATGAAAAGGGATTAATTAAACTAGTCAAAGTTCATACAGATGAACAATATGCTGATCTGTTTACAAAAGCTTTTGATGAACAGAGATTTAAATATCTAATATCAGCTATTGGGATGATTAATTGAGTAGATCTTTCTTAAAACTAATTCTACTTATTTCTTAAAAATATGTGTGTCCTAAGTTGTCTAGCTCATCACTTTCATAAGCTCATGTTTTTCTTTGCATAAAAAATCCTTTTTGAAGATTTTTCTTAGATTCTTGAAATTTTCTGATCCTTCGGAAGATATATTTTTATCTTTGGAAGAAAATCATGTCTTCAAAATAAATAACTGTCTAAGAAATTTTACCTTCGGAAGATGTTTCAGTATATCTTCCGAAGCTTAAATACTTGTCTCAGACACTTATTTGTTTTCAAGAACTTTTTCCTTCCGAAGCAAAATTATCTTTCGGAAGCTTTGTTGTTTTACATACAAAGCATTCAAGTTTTTATTTCTCTTCCGAAGCAAAATTTTCAAGATTCTAGGAAATCTTCCGAAGTCATTTTAGCTTCGGAAGCTTTTCATTAAAACTTCCGAAGATAATTTACCTTCGGAAGCTTTTCGAATTCCAAGAAAACTACTTTTTGAGCAAAAGTAAACTACTTTTTCAGAGGTGGGACTGACATTCGGATTTCAAAGTTTATCCTCTTTCATTAACTTTGGTTCAAATTCTTTTCACATAAATACCCAACGGTTCCCCCTCTCCCTCACTATCTTCTTCAATTCTACTATTCTCAAACCTAATTCCAAACCGCCTTTGCTTTTCACCTTTCTTCATCCTTAAGCTTCTCAAATGGCCAACCTTAACAACCGCAGAAACAACCCAGATTTCTCCATGCAACTTCACAGGCAACACAACCAGGTTGCTCTGTTAAGCTCTGAGAAAGATGATAGTTTCTCAGAGATTTGCCGTTCTTAGCTTATCAAATTACTTCACCTCCCTAACCATTGATCCTACTCTCTATGAGGATCATCTGCTTGAATTTTGGAAGACCTGCCAAGAGGTCAATAGATGGGGAGAAGGCACTGTCTGCCACAGTGCAAGGGAGGACAATCTTCATCACTCGGCCATCATCAACACTCACTTGCAGCTGGATGATGAAGAAGGTGAGTTGTCCTTCCCAAAGGAAGCTATCAATCATCCTTTGAGTAGATGGGCTATGAGGGAGATTTCTCTGTAAAGACCTTCAGGAAAGGGAAAGTCTCATCCCAGTGGAAATACCTACTCCATGTGGTTATCCACAGCTTGTCAAACAAGCATGGAGGGTGGGACCAGATTCCTGAGGATCTCTCCTTCATAGTGCATGGAATGGTTCAAGGGGTCAAGTTCAGGTACTCTCAATTTGTCTATACGAATTTGCTTACTAACTTGGACTCCTTAGAGTATTATATGTTTCCTAGATATGTTCAACACATTCTTAACTGTGAACTAGGCTCACAGTTGAGGGAAACATATAATATTCTTAAATTAGGACAGATGAAGCTCGGCATCTTTAAAAGAATGAAGAAGCCAACTGTAGGCTTCTCAGGGGTAGAAACAGCCCTTGTCCTAAAAATGTTAGAGCTCATTGCTCAAGTTGACAACCTAGCAACACAAGCTAGTGTTGAACCCACACCTTCTACCTCTCTACCACCAAAAAGGCCACAAGTAATCCTCACCTACCAAAGAAAATCCAAACGAACCCCTGCTCAAGCTATTGAGTCTGTGCAAGTCCCCATATCACCAATACAGGAGGAAGTGGACACTAGAGCTCCCACTTCCCCTGAGGAGCACACCACTCCCATCTCTTCAACAATCAGGGCTGAGGTTCCTCATGCTCACCCTGATGAGCTCACAATCCCAACTGCCTTAAGCCTTCACTCTGAGTCTCAACACTCAAGTGAACAACCTTCAGGGGACAGTTTATGCAGGACCGTTTAAGGGCTTTAACACAATTACAAAACAACAACACAATGAGGAGATTAACTAAACTCTAATCAAACAGTGAACTGGGGTAACCAAAGGTGATACAAAGAACACAAGTAAAACAAAAGAGACAGAACAAGAGAGTATGGGTTTCAAGGAGGCAGTATATTGCTTTCTCAAGTTCTTTTACAAGTGTTACAAAGCATAAAGAAAGATACAAGAAGTGAAATACTTATACTACAACCTACAGCCGGCTATACTTTGAAAGCCAGCTGGATACAATTGACTAGACACTAACAAAATTAATTGTAGGATCAAAAGGCATATCTGCCTTTTGACCTTGTGACTATGACATGCCATAGCTCACATCCTTATACAATACAAAAAGGATAAAGTACATAAAGTGGAAAGTTGAAGACTCAAGACCTCAATGTACAGTTACCAAAAGCAAGGCCCTTTTCACCAACTCATGTAAGTTGGTGACTTTACAGAGATGCAGCGGAAAAGGTGCTTTATGGAACAGTACATCAGATAAAGCATGTGTACTAAAAGTCTTCGGAAGAAATCTGTCTTCATAGGTTGAAGCTTCGGAAGACTTTGTCTCTGAAGCTTCGGAAGACTTCATGTTTGGCTTCGGAAGATATTGGTCTTGGCTTCGGAAGATTTTACACTTAGAGTATTTTCTAATGCTTTGTGTAAAACTTCCGAAGCATTCTTCACTTCAGTACTTAGTGCATGTTGCTGAGACACTTAGGCTGTTTTGGGTTGCATCAGACTTCAGGAATCCTTACAAACTCCCCCTAGGCTGATGCTACCAAAACACTTGGAAGATCTTCAAATGTTGGTAGTCTTCAGTACAATCAGGACCATTCCTTTCTTCATGAGATGGTCAGGATCATCAAGACTTTCATAGTATCTTCTCATCTCAAAGAGATCATGCAGAGGTAAGTTGATTATGTCTTGCCATGAGTAGACATTCTCAACACCTTGATCTCTGATAACAGTCCATCTTTCTGGATTGGTAGAGTAAGTCCAGGACAAGATGGGTGTCTCACTAGTTAGAGGAGCCACTTGAATAGGAGTTGATTGGGCTGCCTCATCATGCACTTCCTCAGGTGATCTGATTCAGCCTGAGGTGCAGAGGTAGATGACTTTGGCTTCTTCTTCTTAGTCTTTGGTTTAGAAGCCATCCTCTTCTTCCTCTTGGATGTCTTTAACTGAGAAGACTGGTCTGCAGCACCATGTTGATCATCAGTGTCTTTCTCAGTTGGGTGTTCCTCCTCACAGGTTCAGAAGGAGAGGGAGTTTGACCCTGCCTAGGATCAGAAGATGAAGCTTGCTGAGGCTCAGCTGGAGGTGCTGGTTGAGGTGTCTCTGGTTGTTCAAACTTGACCTCCACTTCAGGTGGGACTTGACTTGGAAGAGAGTGCAAGTCAATGAGTTCTCCACTTTTAATCTTCTGCTTGATCACCCTAATATGCTCATCCATAGTGGATAGAGACATGGGGCCAAGTCTCCTTCCGGAGAATCCATACAGCTTCAAGAGCTCACCATTCTTTGTCTGTCAGCAGACTTCTTTGCATTCTTTTGAATGATGGCCCTGACTTTGCAGCTTCTTCCCTTAGCTTCCTTTAGTTGTCTTTCTTTCCTTGACTAACTCAAGCTCAAGTTGCTTTAGATACTCGAACTCAATGAAAGTCATAGGACAAGGGAAGAAGTGCATCTGCCTGATAGAATCCTGTGGCACTCAGGTAGTTGATCATCTTGATCCTATCTTCTTCTTTGTCTACCTGAGGTTCTTGTGGAGCCACATCTTCTGTGCAGGACTTCTTGAACTGGTGAGAGAGTAGGAGCATGCTTGTAAAGTTTTTTCTGTCTCTTCTCCTCTTGAGTTGGAGAAGTATCAATGGCATCCTCTTTCTCCTTCAACTCTCTTGACACTTCCCTGTCAGCCAGTTTCATTTAACTCTTCTAAGGGGAGGGAGATGATTTCATCAATGTCATAGTTCCTGGTCTGTAAGTAGGTAATCCTGACTGCCCTTAACTCATCATCTTGAGTATTTGGTCTGGGAGCAGCCCTGATTGCAGCTTGCATGAAGCTAGATGACCCAGTGGAACTTTCTCCCCTTAGTCTCCTTTTCCTCTCTCTCTCTTCCTCCTCAATTTCCTCAGGAGTCATTATCCTTTTCCCTTTGTCACCAACAGACCTTTGTGACTCAGGGTGGATTGAGGCTTGGCCTTCATTGCTTGGAGTAGCTTCCATGCTCTGGCCAGAGAGAGGCTGAGAAACACCTTCACCAGCAGGTGTCTCAGATGGAGTTTGGACCTCAGCAGCAGTTGTTGATGATGAGACAGGGGTCTCAGGTTCTGTCACTGGGCCTTCAGTCAAGGTTTCCCCTATGAAACTAATCTTAGGGTCCACCTCAACATCCAGTTGACCGATGACATTGCCTGATTCCCTAAGTCTCCTTCTTAGAGTAAACTCTGCAAGGATCCTGTCTTGGATTCTTTGAGCCAGCCTGTCAGCTTGTCTTGAATTGCTTGGATTGACAAGTGGCAAGTTGACTAAATCCAGTCTTTCATAAAAGCTCAGGCTTTGGAATTGAAAAACTTCTTGTTGGCCTTGAACTCTTTGAAGTATAAGGGCTCTCCTGTCATCATCATACCTCCACCTTATGATGTGATTGCCAGTTCCTAGTGGTGGAGATGAGACAGCCCTTGGTATACCTTCCTCAAAGAGACTCCTGATGAGAGAGTCTATAGAGTCCACATTAATGTGAACTTGAGGAAGTTGCTGAGAATGCACAACAGCAAGTGAGGATGGTGAGTCCTCTATGTCCATTCTCTCTGAAGAACTCCCAGGTTCTGTGGTTGTAACAACTTTCTCCCCCTTTTTGGTAGCATCACCCACTTGCATAGGTGAGCTGGAGGATAAGTCAATCACTTCCACAGGTTCTTGTGTTCCTGGTTGAGCTCTCCTTAAAGGTCTCCCAGCTAGTTTTTCCTGCAGATATGAAATCTGGAGTTGCTGATCATTGACCCTGTTTTGCAGGGTAGTCACCTGAGATTCCAAGTGACTAACCTTAGAGACTAAATAGGTGCATGTTTTTGACAGTTTTTGCACCTTTAGTCTCAAATTCCCCTCATCTTCATCAGAAGATTCATTGGGGGATGAGATGATTGGACCAAAGTCCTCTCTCTCACCACCAGCTTGAGTTTCTTGGCTGCTGGTTTTCCTCTGCTCACTGGCAGCCTCAGTTGAGATGCCAATGGGCTGAGTTGCCATGGTTGAGGTCTTAATGATGTAATCACTTTCAAAAGTGAGAGCCTCTTCCATATGGACATCCTGAACAGGTTCAGAAGTGTCCACCTCAGTAATAGGTGACTGATGGGGGATAGACTGAGGAGAGTCAGAGGTACTCATCTCTCTTTGAGTAGGGGAGGAGAAGAGAGACTCATGGTACTCACTGAATCCTAAGTCTTCATCAGTGTAAAAGGATAGGTTGGGAATTGGTTGGTTGAGATCCAAAGGCTGGGGATGGTAGCTGTCCCCTGAAGGTTGTCCACTTGAGTGTTGAGACTCAGAGTGAAGGCTTAAGGTTGTTGGGCTATTGAGCTCATCAGGGTGAGCTTGAGGAACCTCAGCCCTGATAGGTGAAGTAATGGGAGTGGTTTGCTCCTCAGGAGAAGTGGGAGCTCTAGTGTCCACTTCTTCCTGTAAGGTTGAGTATTTGGGGGCCTGCACAGACTCAATAGCCTGAGCAGGGGTTCGTTTGGATTTTCTTTGGTAGGTGAGGGTGATATCTGGTCTTTTTAATGGTAAGGACAAAAGAGGTGTGGGTTCAACACTAGCTTGTGTTGCTAGGTTGTCACCTTGAGCAATGAGCTCTAACATTTTTGGGACTAGGGCTGTTTCTACCCCAGAGAAGCCTACAGTTGGCTTCTTCATTATTTTAAAGATGCCGGGCTTCATCTGTCCCAATTTAAGAATATTACCTGTTTCCCTCAACTGTGAGCCCAGTTCACAGTTGAGAATGTGTTGAACATATCTAGGAAACATGTAATACTCTAAGGAGTCTAAGTTTGCAAGTAAATTAGTATAAACAAATTGTGAATACCTGAACTTGACCCCCTGAACCATTCCATGAACTATAAAGGAGAGATCCTCAGGAATCTGGTCCCATCCACCATGCTTGTTTGACAAGCTGTGGATAACCACATGGAGCAGGAATTTCCATTGGGATGAGACCTTCCCTTTCCTAAAGGTCTTTACAGAGAAATCTCCCTCATAGCCCATCTGCTCAAAAGAATGATTAACAGCTTCTTTTGGGAAGGACACCTCACCTTCTTCATCATCCAGCTGTAGATGTTGATTAATGATGGCCGGAGTGATGAAGATTGTCCTCCCTTGCACTGTGGCAGACAGTGCCTTCTCCCCATCCATAATGACCTCTTGGCAGGTCTTCCAGAATTCAAGCAAGTGATCCTCATATAGAGTAGGATCAATGGTCAGGGAGGTGAAATATTTGACAGAGTCAAGAATTGGCAAATCTCTGAGAAACTTGCATCTTTCTCAGAGCTTAACAGAGCAACTTGATTATGTTGCCTGTGTAGTTGCATGGAGAAATCAGGGTTGTTTCTGCGGTTAAGGTTGGCCATTTCAAAAGCTTAAGGGTGAAGAAAGGTAGAAAGCAAAGGCGGTTTAGAGAATTAGGTTAGAGAAACAGTAGAATTGAGGAAGATAGTGGGAAAGAGGGGGAACCGTTGGGTATTTATATGAAAAGGGATTTGAACCAAAGTTAATGAAAGAGGATAAACTTTGAAATCCGAAAGTCGGTCCCACCTCTGAAAAGGTAGTTTACTTTTGCTCAAAAAGTAGTTTTCTTGGAATTCGAAAAGCTTCCGAAGTTTATTTGTCTTCGGAAGTTTTGATTGAAAAAGCTTCCGAAGCTAAAATGGCTTCGGAAGATTTTCCTGAGAGTCTTGAAGATTTATGCTTCGGAAGAGAAATAAACCCTTGAATGCTTTGTATAGAAATAAACAAAGCTTCCGAAGGTTAATTTTGCTTCGGAAGGAAAAGGTCCTTAAAAATAAATAAGTGTCTGAGATAAGAATTTTAAGCTTCGGAAGATGAATTTGACTTCTTCCGAAGGTAAAATCTCTTAGACAGTTATTTATTTTGAAGACATGTTTTTCTTCCGAAGATAAAATCTTTATCTTCCGAAGTATCAAAAATTTTCAAGAATCTAAGGAAAGTCTTCAAAAAGAATTTTACATCCAAAGAAAACATGAGCTTATGAAAGTGATGAACTAGACAACTTAGGACACACATATTTTAAGAAGAAATAATTAGAATTAGTTTTAATAAAAAGTCTACTCAAAGTTAATCATCCCAATAGCTGATATCAGATACTTAAATCTCTGTTCATCAAAAGCTTTTGTGAACAGATCAGCATATTGTTCATCTGTATGAACTTTGACTAGTTTAATTAATCCTTTTTCATAGTTATCTCTTATTAAATGATACCTGATGTTGATGTGTTTGGTCCTTGAGTGCTGCACAGGGTTCTCAGTGATAGAGATAGCACTATTGTTGTCTATGTGGATAGGAGTCTCTTTGAAGTTAAATCCATAGTCCAGCATCTGATTTTGAATCCAAAGCACTTGAGCACAGCAGCTTGCAGCAGCAATGTATTCAGCCTCAGCAGTTGATGCAGACACACAGGATTGTTTCTTGCATTGCCATGAGACCACCCTTCCACCAAGGAATTGACATCCCCCAGATGTAGACTTTGCAGTCATATTGCAACCACCATAATCACTATCTGTATAGGCATACAGATTGAAATTTGGATTCTTTGGATACCATAGACCAAGTGTTGAAGCACCTTTGAGGTATCTTAAAATCCTTTTCACAGTGATTAAGTGAGACATCTTAGGGTTGGCTTGATATCTTGCACAAATACATGTAGCAAACATGATATCAGGCCTGCTAGCTGTAAGATACATAAGAGACCCAATCATAGCCCTGTATAAGTGCTCATCTACACACTCCCCCTCAAGATCTGGACCAAGGGAGTGGTTTCTGGCTATGGGTGTCTTAGCAATCTTACAATCAGTCATATTGAACCTCTTGAGTATGTCTTGAACATACTTTGACTGACTTATGAAGATGCCATCTTCAACCTGCTTCACTTGAATTCCCAGAAAGAAGTTGAGTTCTCCCATTGAACTCATCTCAAATCTGTCTTTCATCAGCTTCTCAAAGTCTTTGCAGAGCTTTGGATTAGTTGAACCAAAGATGATGTCATCAACATATACTTGAACCAGCAATAAGTCATTTCCCTGTCCTTTGATGAAGAGAGTTCCATCTATAGTACCTCTTCTGTATCCATGCTTACAGAGATACTCAGATAGTGTCTCATACCACTTCCTGGGTGCCTGATGCAGCCCATAAAGAGCTTTGTCAAGCTTGCAGACATAATCAGGATGATCAGGGTCTACAAAACCAGGTGGCTGTTTGACATAAACCTCCTCATCAATCACTCCATATAAGAAAGCACACTTTACATCAAGTTGGTAGACCTTGAAGTTCTTGGATGCAGCAAATGCCAGGAATATCCTAACAGCTTCTAGTCTTGCTACAGGAGCAAAGACATCAGTGTAGTCAATCCCTTCTTCTTGTGTGTATCCTTGAACAACTAGTCTTGCCTTGTTCTTGATGATGATTCCTCTATCATCCTTCTTGTTTCTAAAAACCCATTTGGTTCCAATGGTAGTCTTCCCATGAGGAAGAGGACAAAGGTTCCAAACTTTCTGCCTTTTGAATTGAAGCAGCTCTTGTTGCATAGCTTCAACCCAACTTCCATCCTTTAGAGCTTCATCAACTTTCTTGGGCTCTATCTGAGATAAGAAACAAGAGTGAAGACAAACATTTGCTTCATGGGTTTGTCCTCTTGTTCTTACCCCTGTGACAACATCTCCAATGATGTTTGTGGTGGGGTGAGACTTGTGGATCCTTAGCTGAGGGATCACAGCAAGTTGTTGAGAAAGATCTAAATTTGAGAAATTTAAATCTGGTCTGAAGATTCACCCTCCACATTATCACACTTATCAAGATTAACTTGATCCAATGAGTGTGAGACATCATTGATGTTGTCATCTATGGTATGGTTATTAGCATCAAGAAATTCCTGATCACTATCACCATCACCATTGTTGTCTTCTACAAGTGAGGTGTCTTTATCTGGTTGAGAGGCCTCTGAGCTGGAATTTGAAGGCATGCCAGATGTATCAGCTGAATTTGTCATTGTTGTGCTGATAGAAACCTCATTTGCTGAAGTAGTTCCAACTGGAGCTGAAGATGTATGAGTTGAAGGTCTTCCTAGCTCAAATCTTGGATCAGGATCACCTGTATTTAGATTTTCTGCAGATCCTGAAACATGCTCACAAGATTTGTTAAAACAGTTGGTAACTAAATCAAGATCAAACAGCCAATCCGGACCAGAACCAGCCACACAAGGAGTGTGCTCATTGAAAGTCACATTGGCTGACTCCTCAACAATTCTAGTTCTGAGATTGTATACTCTATAAGCTTTAGCTTGAGAAGAGTATCCAATGAAATGTCCATCATCTGATTTCTCAGCAAACTTGGCAATTTGATCTTTGGTATTCAAGATGGTGCAGGGACATCCAAATGACCTGAGAAAACCAATGAAAGGTTTCCTCTTGTGCCAAAGTTCATAAGGAGTCTTACCATGTGTCTTAACTACTAAAACTCTGTTTTGCACATAGCAAGCAGTATTGACTGCCTCTGCCCAGAAGGTGATAGGCAGTTTAGAGTCAGACAACATAGTTCTTGCAGCTTCAATAAGTGTCCTGTTTCTCCTCTCAGCAACTCCGTTTTGCTGAGGAGTCCTGGGAGCACTATATTGTCTTGTAATACCTTTTTCATCACAAAATGTATCAAGGATTTGGTTCTTGAATTCAGTTCCTTGATCACATCTTATGGTTTTGACCTTGTGATCACATTGATTCTCAACTTTTAAGATGAAATTCTTCAGAATCTCAGGGGTTTCATCCTTAGTTCTAAGGAAGAAGACCCAAGTGAATCTTGTAAAATCATCTGTGATCACCAGACAGTAAGAGGTCCTTCCTAAACTCATTACACTGGTGGGGCCAAAGAGATCCATATGTAACAAGTGTAGGGGAGTAGTGATGGAGTTCTTTTCCTTAGGCTTGTGAGATACCTTGTGTTGCTTCCCTTTCAGGCATGCAACACAATGATCATCACTTGTAAACTCTTTCTTTGGCATTCCAGTTACCAGATCATGTTTAATTAATTTATTCATGTTCTTAAAGTTTACATGGCACATTCTTTTATGCCATAGGAAAGACTCATCACTATTTGCTTTAGATAGAAAGCATGAAACTTCTCCAGAGGGAGATGTTTCTTGCAAATCCATCTTGTACATGTTCCCTTTCCTGGGGGCTCTGAGCAGGATATGCTCATGAGGAATGACCACACCAGGCTTGAGAACAATGCACTCATGCTCAGTAAAGAGCATGTTATGACTCTGATCACAAAATTGGGATACACTCAGAAGATTGTACCCAAGCTCCTTAACAAAGTTTACCTTCTCAATGCTGAGCTTACCATTTGTGACCTTGCCCCTTCCAGAAATGTAACCACCTTCATCTCCTCCAAAAGCAACTGGTCCTCCATCAATTCTCTCAAAATTATGGAGTAGAGACCTATTGCCTGTCATGTGCCTGGAACAGCCACTGTCAATTATCCAGACATTCCTGTTTGTCTTGAGCTGTTCCTGCACAAAGAAAATGATTAGTTACATTTGGAAACCCAAGCCTTACTTGTCTTGGGCTCATTAATAGTAATAGAAGGTAATGCAACAGTAATAGATCCTATGGTTGTACTATGGGGATCTTCAGCTGTTGTTGATGGAGAAACTTCAGTCATTTGGTCTTTCTTAGACTTCCACACCACCTTTGGAGTCTTGGACTTGACCTTCAAAACCTTAGAAGCTTTTGGAACTTCACAAGTTTTGATGACTGATCCTTCGGAAGAATCTACAGTCACTGCAGCAGACTTCAGTGCTTCGGAAGAACTCCTTTCTTCCGAGACCAACTTTGCTTCCGAAGGTAATTTTCCATTTACCTTCTTCTTTGATTTGGAGCTTCCGAAGGAAACAGACTTTCCTTCCGAAGCTTGAGACTTCTTGAGACTCTTTGAAGTCTTTGTTTTAGTCATGTGGACAGTACTTTTAGGATTGTATGGGCAATCCTTAGCAATGTGAGAAGTACTTTCACACATAACACACAACATTTTCTTCTTCAAAGAAGTCTCCCTTTGAGAGCAAGACTGGCTTTGGTCACATCCCTTCTCCACCTTCATCTTGGTAGATGCTGAGACAGTTCCTTTGGGCTGTGAACTGTTCTTGGAGTTTGATGGTCCAGGCTGTGCAGCAGTGGTACACAGCAGCTCAGTCTTCTTCTTGGCACTGAGATGATTTGAACAAGAACCATGACTCTTAGCTGAGGAGTCTTGGTTGATGTCTTCAGTCCTTACTACTTTGAAACCTGCAGAGATAAAAACTTGTTTCTGCTTAGCATCAAAAGTAGCCTTGATTTCTTGAGCCTTCTTTGCTTTCCTTTTGCTCTTCCTGATCAAGTTCTTTCTTTTGGACTTGGTCATCACAGTTGATTTCTTCTCCTCAGAAGGATAGTGGCCCTTGGAAGAATCCTCTTCTTCACTCTTCTCAGAGGAATTCTTCACTATCACTTCTTCATCATCCTCACTTACAGGATCTATGAGAGGAAGCTCATCTTCACAAGTTCCACACCTAGGAGATCTTACAGACAAGATTGTGTGTGGAGGAGCTATCTCATTTGATCCCAGTCCCTGTCTATTTTGATAACAAACCTTGTTGTGCAGGGATGAGGATATCATGTTCTTGAAGGTCTCTTCTTCAAGAACACTCTTCTCTGCCTTGGCTTTGCTGATCACAAGCTCAGCCTGGCACTCAGTTAACTTAGTGATGAGATCTTGGATCTGAGTTCTAAAATCTGTATGTTCATGTTTTAGTACTGAAATGGTTTTCTCCAAGTCCTCTATCTTTAACTTGTAATCATTTTCAGACTTTCTAAAATCAGATTTTAATATGTTTAATGACTCAAGATCAGATCTCATCTCTAGGTTGTAGGACCTGTATCTATTTACTTTAGCAATGCATTCAGGGGAGCAAAGATGTTCCAATACCTTGGCTTCATCATGGTCAGCCATCAGTGCTTGGTTTGGAGAAGCATCCTCCACCTGAAAACTCCAGTCAAAGCCTCCCTCTTCAACAGCAACAGCAGCATGTTGCTTTGTCTTCTCAGCCTGAGGAGCTTTGTCAGTAAAGTTTGGTCTGGGTTGTGTTTGGCCCCCATTTGCTTTAGGTGCCTTACACTCCCTAGCAAAGTGACCCATAAGGTTACAGTTGTAACACTTAACTTTGCTTTTATCCAGCCCAAACTTACTACTGGTAGCATTGCTTGGAAATCTTCTTCCTGTCCTCTTGTAGAACTTCTTGGCTCTGTGAGTGAGGAGAGCCATCTGCTGAACTATCTCCATGTATTCCAGGTCATCTGGATGGATACAGTCCAGGTCTTCAAGAGTGAAGAGATAATTCCCACAGCTTTCATCTGCAGACACAAAGGCTTGAGAAGAACTTGTCTCTTGGAATGGGCTTCCTTGAGTAAAGTTCTCCCTTGGTGTCTCCGGGAAGGTGATGAAAGGACCCTTTTGTGAGTTGTCAGGGTAGCATATGAGATGATGCTGGGGTTCTATGCTGTCCCTTTCAACCACATGAAGGGCTGAACCCATTTGATTGTTGGAGTTGCCAGATGAACCTTGCATGTTCATCTCCATCTGGTATCCACTGAGAATCCCATACAACTCTGTAAGAGTAAGAGTCTTAAGGTTCTCAGTCCTCTTGATCACCACACAATAGTGTGTCCATTGCCTAGGAAGTGAGGACATGAACTTCCTTACAATGTCCCTGTTCTCAAGAGGAACTCCTCCATCCACTAGGGTATCCACAATCTCAACATACCTGAAGTATTGTTGGGTCATGGTCTCACCTGCTTTGAAGGTGAAATTCTCAAACTGCTGCTTCAGAAGATCTTTCTTGTTCTCCTTGGCTTCAGAGGAGCCTTCATACATCAGCTTCAGTGCATCCCACAGCTGTTTGGCTGTCTTGCACTTCTTAAAACCTCTGTATACAGAGTTTGGGAGAGCAGTCTGAAGAGCAGTCATGGCCTTCCTGTCAATCTCTACTCTTTTTCTATCTTCATCTGAGTAGTTGGCCACATCTTTAGGAATCATACCAGCACCAGTAGCAGAGGGGGTGCTGGGTATGAAAGGTCCATTCTCAACAGATTCCCACATTCTTGAATCAAGAGACCTGATGAAGCCTTCCATCCTCATGCACCAGGTGTCAAAATCATCAAGAGTGATCAGTGGGGATTTGTTCATGGTTCCAGTCTCCATATCAGTCTTTGAGATGGAAGCCATTTGAAGAGTTTAGCTTTTGTGTGTGTGAGGGATCTTAAGATGGTTAGATCTTATATCAAGAGCCTGGAAAGCTCTGATACCAATTGCAGGACCGTTTAAGGGCTTTAACACAATTACAACACAACAACACAATGAGGAGATTAACTAAACTCTAATCAAACAGTGAACTGGGTAACCAAAGGTGATACAAAGAACACAAGTAAAGCAAGAGACAGAACAAGAGAGTATGGGTTTCAAGGAGGCAGTATATTGCTTTCTCAAGTTCTTTTACAAGTGTTACAAAGCATAAAGAAAAGATACAAGAACTTGAAATACTTATACTACAACCTACAGCCGGCTATACTTTGAAAGCCAGCTGGATACAATTGACTAGACACTAACAAAATCAATTGTAGGATCAAAAGGCATATCTGCCTTTTGACCTTGTGACTATGACATGCCATAGCTCACATCCTTATACAATACAAAAAGGATAAAGTACATAAAGTGGAAAGTTGAAGACTCAAGACCTCAATGTACAGTTACCAAAAGCAAGGCCCTTTTCACCAACTCATGTAAGTTGGTGACTTTACAGAGATGCAGCGGAAAAGGTGCTTTATGGAACAGTACATCAGATAAAGCATGTGTACTAAAAGTCTTCGGAAGAAATCTGTCTTCATAGGTTGAAGCTTCGGAAGACTTTGTCTCTGAAGCTTCGGAAGACTTCATGTTTGGCTTCGGAAGATATTGGTCTTGGCTTCGGAAGATTTTACACTTAGAGTATTTTCTAATGCTTTGTGTAAAACTTCCGAAGCATTCTTCACTTCAGTACTTAGTGCATGTTGCTGAGACACTTAGGCTGTTTTGGGTTGCATCAGACTTCAGGGAATCCCTTACAAGTTCCCATCCCCAGGCCTTTAGATCTAAATCAACCCACTCCCACCTTTCATTCTATACTGATGAAGACTTAGGTTTCGGTGAGTACCATGAGTCTCTCTTCTCTTCCCCTACTCAAAGAGAGATGAGTACTCCTGAGTCCTCAGTCTAGCCCACATCAGTCACCTATAACTGAGGTGGATACTTCGAATCTGTTCAAGAATATCCATATGGAAGAGGCTCTCACTTTTGCAAAGTGATTACATTATTAAGACCTCAACCATGGCAACTCACCCATTGACATCTCAACTGAGAATGTTAATGAGGCAGAGGAAATCCAGCAGCCAAGAACCTGAAAGCTAGTGGTGAGAGAGAGAAATCATCTCATCCCCCAATGATTCTTCTGATGAAGAAGGGGGAATCTGAGACTAAAGGTGCAAAACTGTCAAAACATGCTCCTATTTAGTCTCTAAGGTTAGTCACTTGTATCTCAGGTGACTACCTTTCATAACAGGGTCAATGATCAGCAACTTGAGATATCTTAATCTCAGGGAAAAACTAGCTGGGAGACCTTTGAGAAGAGTTCAACCCAGGAACACAAGAACCTGTGAATGTGGTTGACCTAACCTCTAGCTCACCTATGCAAGATTGTGATGCTACCAAAAAGGGGAGAAAGTCATTACATACACAGAACTTGGGAGTTCTTTCAGAAGTATGGACATTGAGAACTCACCATCCTCACTTGCAATTGTGCATACACAGCAACTCCTCAAGTTCACATCAATGTGGACTCTATAGACTCTATCATCAGGAGTTCTTTGAGGAAGGTATACCAAGGGCTATGTCATCCCCACCTCAAGGAACTTCAAACTACAATCATTGGGTGGAGGTATGATGCTGATAGAAGAGCCCTTATTCTTCACACAGAGTTCAAAGGCAACAAGAGTATCTGATTTTCAGACCTTGAACTACAATAAGGTCTTGATCTGGTCAACGTACCACTTGTCAATCCAAGCAAATAAAGGAAGCTGACAGGTTAGCACTCAGAATTCAAGACAGAATTACTGAAGAGTTCATCCTAAGAAGGAGACAAAGGCAATCAGGTAATGTCATTGGTCAACTAGATGCTGAGGCAGACCCTGAATTAGCTTCAAATGGAAAACCTTGGCTGAAGGCCCAGTGATAGAGCCTGAGAGCCCTGTCACCCCAACAACTGCTTCAGAAATTCTTTCCCTTGGTGAAACACCTGCTGGTGAAGGTGTCTCACAACCTCTCTCTGGTCAGAGCATGGATCTACAACCAAGCAATGAAGGCCAAACCTCTATCCACCCTGAGTCACAAAGGTTTGGGTGGGGTGACAAAGGGAAAAGGATTTTTACTCCTGTGGAAATTGAGGAGGAGGAGAGAGAGAGGAAGAGGAAGCTAAGGGAGAAAGTTCCTTTTGGGTCTTCAGGTTTTAATGGCAAGCTGCAATCAGGGCTGCCCCCAGACCAAACACTCAGATGATGAGTTTAGGGGCAGTCAGGATTACTTACCTGCAGACCATGAACTAAGACATAGATGAGATTTATATCTCTCCCCTTAGAGCAACTAAATGAACTGGCTGACATGGAATGTCAGAGAGATGAAAGAAAAAGAGGATGCAAGGTTACTTCTCCAATTCAAAGAGGAGAATAGACAGAAAAGACTATACAAGCATGTTCCTACTCTCTCGCCAATTCAAGAAAGCCCCGTGCAAGAGACTATGGCATCTACAAAACCTTAGGTAGACAAAGAAACAGACAGACAAAACATGATCAACTACCTGAGTGCCACAGGTCTCTACCAGGCAATCTCACTTCTTCTTCCCTTGTCCTTTGAGTATATTGAGTTTGAGTATCTCAAATAGCTTGAACTTCAAGTGCTCAAAAAACAAAAAGCTACAAAGAGAAAGATGAGGGAAGAGGCTGTCAAAGTCAGAGCCATCATCCAAAAGAGTATGAAGAGTCTGCTGACAGACAAAGGATGATGAGCTTCTTGAAGATGTATGGATTCTCTCCGGAAGAGACTTGGCCCTATGTCTCTATCCACATGGATGAGCATATCAGGGTAATCAAGCAGAAGATCAAGAGTGGAGAGCTGATTGACTTATACTCTCCTCCAAGTCAAATCCCACCTGAAGTGGAGGTTAAGGTTTGAACAACCTGAGACACACACAACCCGGACCTCCTGCTGAGCCTCAGCAAGCTTTATCTTCTGATCCCAACCAGGGTAAACACTCCCTCTCCTTCTCAACCTGTGAGGGAGGAACACCCAACTGAGAAGACAAGGATGATCAACAAGATGCTGCAGACCAATCTTCTCAGTTAAAGTCTTCTAAGAGGAAGAAGAGGATGGCTTCTAACCAAGTATAAGAAAAGAAGCCTGAATCATCTACCTCTTACACCTCATGCTGAGTTAGATCAACCTGAGAAAGTGCATGAAGAGGCAGCCTAATCAACTCCAATTCAAGTGGCTCCTCTTGCAGCTGAGACACCAGCCCATCTTATCCTGGACCTTCTCTACTAATCCAGAAAGATGGCATGTGATCAGAGATCAAGGTGTTGAGAATGTCTATACATGGCAAGACATAATCAACTTACCTTTGCATGATCTCTTTGAGATGAGAAAGATACTATGAGATTCTGAATGATCCTGACCATCTAATGAAGAAGGGTATGGTCATCATTATGCTGAAGACTACAAACATCTGAAGATCTTCTAAATGTTTTGGTAGCATCAGCCTAAGGGGAGTTTGTAAGGATTCCTATAAGTCTGATGCAGGCCAAAACATTCAAAGTATCTCTGCAATCATGCACTAAGAACTGAAGTAGAATGCTTCGGAAGTTTTACACCATGCACTAGAAATATTCTAAGTATAAAATCTTCCGAAGCCAAGACCAATATCTTCCGAGCCAAAAGTGAAGTCTTCCGAAGCTTCAAAGACAAATTCTTCCGAACCAATTAGTGAAGACAGATTTCTTCCGAAGGCTTTTAGAGATATGCCTTTATTCTGATGTACTTTACCATGAAGCTGGACCACCTTTCCGTTGTAACTCTGTAAAGTCACCAACTTACATGAGTTGGGTGAAAGGTCCATGCTTTTGGTAACTGTACATTGAGGTCTTTGAGTCCATGCTTTCTACTTTATGTACTTTTATCCTTTTTGTGAGCTATGGCATGTATAGTCACAAGTCAAAGGTAAAAGGCAGATATGCCTTTTGATTCTACAATTGATTTTGTTTGTGTCTAGTCAATTGTACCAGCTGGCTTTCAAAGTATATTCGGCTGTAGGTCGTAGTAAAGTATTCCATGTTCTTGTATCTTTCTTTATGCTTTAATAACACTTGTAATAGAACTTGAGAAAGCAATATACTACATCCTTGAAACCCAATCTCTTGTGTTCTCTTGTTCTGTCTCTTACTCATTACGTGTGTTCTTAGTATCATACTTGTGGTTAATCCAGTTTACTGTTTGATTAAAGTTTGGTTAATCTCCTCTTTGTGTTGTTGTGTTGTAAGTGACCACCCTTCACCGGTCCTGCATGTAATGATCCTAAACTTTACCTTAGGTACTGTGGCCAGAGGTGCTGTGCATCGTTAAAGGAGGCCTATGATAGGCTTAGGCCCAGTACCAAGAAACTGAAAAGTAAAGTTCATGGTTTTAATGAAAAGAAAAGATGTAATAATGAACAAATGAATGAAGTAAGAACGTATGAACGAACGAAAGTTAAAGTACGAATGTAATGATGAAGATAATAAACATTATCTATGTGTACGTATGATGTGTGATCGCATGTATGTAAAGAATGGTTTTAACGAAAGAAAAATATGTTTTATTATAAAACTAGAATTCACTCAGCAACGCTGACTTTAATGTGTTTCCAGTTGGCAGGTATGTTGCTGAGGATGGCACGGGGCGGCTACTCAGCTTATTTTGGATGGCATCCAATGTTATAATGCTTTTGTAATGAAATGTAAAATGATATTGTGTAATGAACGGTTGTACTATTTTGCAAAAGTATTATGATGAATTGAAAATGTTGTTTTTAATGTTTCCGCTGCAACGTTTTATGAAAGTGAAATGTAATTATATGTTTTATGGGCGATGAATGACCAGCTGTAAGCGTCCCGAGAACGGGGCCTTACATAAATGAAAATAACAAATAAAACCACAATTAGCAACAATTGTTTGTTTTAAGTTAGAAAAACTACTTTTTTTCAAATACTACAAACATACCGTAAACATCATGGACATCAATGTCAAGCCTTAGAGCACTCCCAAACCAGACCATCTTCAAGCGTCTTCATCCACTAACCTAATAGTATTATGAAGGTCGATTCTAGATAATAATCACGATCTCTGAGTAGGCTTTAGTATGACCGATTGGTTTGAAGTATGGTGGAGGTGCCAATCAAGCCAGAGGGAAATCACAACTATCGATAACTGGAAAGCAAGAAGGTAGAGTGAAATATGTTGGCCAATTAAAAAAACGAGACTTGAAATGTTCATAATGCTCTCACGTGGAAAGCATATGATAAAACTTAACAATAACTTTTGACGCCCATCCAAGCTAAGGACCAAGTATGATACATTTTGTAAAATCTTTGGATCAGCTTTGTAATTTCTCAAAATTAGAGACCAATAAAAAATTCGAGGCTAAGCACAAGAACTTTTCATGTAATTTTTTTAACGGCGTTTGGAACTACCTGATACCTGAGTGAGCATTCCTGAGACGGGATTTCAATAGTACATATTGATTTTGACACTCCAGAACTGACTCACGCAAGAACACCATCAAGTAGGAAACCGACCACTATGGAAAACCCTCTTGAGTCAGGTTTTGAACCTGAGACCTAAAAGATATCAAGCTCTAACCTCCATACCATTGGAACAAAAGGCCAATGGTAACCTTTTATATAATTTTTCTTTAACGCCAAATATGTGACCCTACTTCGGAAAATAAGTGTTATGTTAATCGGGTCCACTATTCATATTTCAGCCGGAACCGGACCTTCTACCCCCTCAGGAGCAAAACCATTGCTGAGAAAACCCACTAGCTCAACTCTGTATATTTTGCTCAGACTGTAACTTGAATATGTTACCTTCTAGTATTTACAGTTATGAGTATCTTAATTTAAAAAGTTGGGATAAGAAGCATTGGTAATCTTTTATATAATTAACTCTGTCAAATTATAAGAATAGAGTTAGTTTAAAAAAATGATTTGACTGCTTTAAAGTATTTAATTAATAGCTAAAAACTTCCCGAATCTTCCGAGCATCTGTTCACTAATTGCTACTATGCGACTATGTTGTGGTCGGCGGTTAGCACTTGGTGTAATATTCCCCCTACATACGTTTTTTCTAACCGGGATCTCCTAGGTCTGCACAAATCTGCTTCAAACTACCATCCCAGAAAATTGGCGTTACAAACTATCATTCTAACGACATTATGGAGCATATGGAGGTTGAGAAATGGTGTGATCTTTCGTGGTCAGAAACTATCAATTAATCTACTGTTAAATGATTTAAAATACAATAATTTTATTTGGGGAAAAAATAAAGCAAAGATTGGTTCCTTGGAGTGATCTGACTAGCAAAATCAAAGATTTGATTAGTACTTGTGAGTTGTTTAGATAGCCTATGCGTCCCCTAGCTCGTTGCTAGGGTGCTCTTATGTTATTAATTTTCTGCCTTCCAAAAAAATAGCTAAAACTTTAAAAACAATATGAGATTAATGCTGACCACTAAACTCCTCACACGTGCCAAAGGGCATTGACAAAGAACATTAGAAAAGAGCCAGATTTGGTAATCATAAAAGACTTGTGGTAGTTCCAACTGTACTGATTAGTTGGCTTAATCAGACAGACAGCTTTTCCTAATTTTAGTAAACATCGATATCTCCGCTTTTCTTGGATGAACCCATCGTTCTCCATCTGACCACAAATACCAACTTTATATATTCATGCATCCCCTATTTTGATGCAAAAGAACCCCGAAACCCATCAAGAAAAACCCTTTAATTTCGATCAAAATGGCACACTCTGTATCTTCCCCTCTTTACAAATCAGAGTTTCCTAGATCCTCTGCTTCAACATCAACTGTAAGCTCTGACCCTCTTACTCCTTTCAGTTCTGAGTTCAAATTATATGCACGTAAGGTGTTTGATGATATGCTTGAGTCTGTTTTGTGACTGATTAACGTTTGTTGTTTTGATTTCTGGGCCAGATCTCTCTTTCCAGTTGAAGTTTTTGGACATTGAGCAGTCGAAGGTGGGATTTTTGAGTTTATCCCAAGTAAGTCTTGTAGGAAACTCTTGGTGCAGATTGATATTTGTTTCTTTTGTTGCAACTTGTTTAATTGAATTGTGTGTGTGTGTGTGTGTTGTGTGTGTTCATCATGATGGGTTCATACATTAATTGGGAATTTTGTTTGATTTGAAATAAGATCCTTTTTGATGAGATGTGCTGAATATTGTCACAGTATCATTTAGATTGCAGTATCAGAAATGCTATTAAAATGGAAGCTAAGGGAACTTTATTCTTTATATGCTCATGTTAGTTGGTAGAAACAGTAAATTCGAGAATATTATTAAGATTTGATTCCAAATCTTGAATGGTTGTGATCTACCCTGTGAACCAGTTAGGGGTAAACATGAAAATGTTTGTATTTAGCTATCTTTGTTAAAGTTTATTCTACACAATGATCTTGTCTAGGGCTGTGTAAACATCTTTCGTCGTGCTGTGGATGTGTAAATGTGCTTAACTGGACGGATGAAATTGTAATACACACTTGATCGGATGACAAGTTTTCTGATTGGATTGTTGATGTTATTTATTATAGGAAAGACTTAATTTTTAAGATTACCGACATCAAAATGCAACCTTCGGGATTGAACCCAAGAGATAAGCGTATTTATTTTGGTTTATGTTATTGACAGGGCTAACTGTTGCTTAAGTTTACTAAGAAATATATTGTATTTTTCTTATACAATAAACCTAATGCATTAATAGGAGTCATCTGGCTTTGAGATTGTGTGCTTCAAGTGACGGGGTAGCTCTGGTTCAAGAAACCACAGAAACTACACCAAAGCTTATCAAGAACTCCGATGATGCCAGCCATCCATTCACTGAGATGAAGCATAGATTCTTGAGTTTCAAGAAACACAAATACTTGTAAGCGGAAAATGTCATTAACAAAAAGAGTTCTGACTATAGAGTTTGTTGTTTCAATTAACATGGGGCATTGTTCTCGAACAGGGAAAACCTAGAGTGCTATCAAGAACTTGCTCAAGCACAAGCCCCAAAGGTGTTCATTTATCGACTGTTATTATGTCTACTCTTTATTATTCAGCCTTATTGTAACTGTTCTGCTTACTGACGATTGTAAGAACAGTTCCTGGTGATTTCTTGTGCAGATTCAAGAGTTTGCCCCTCATATATCCTAGGATTTCACCCTGGTGAAGCTTTTGTGGTCCGTAATGTGGCTAATCTTGTTCCACCATTCGAGGTATCCTCTACATCAACTCCAAATTTTCTTCACTTAACTGATTTTGTTCATTCTTTTCCTGATAATATTTCAGGATGAGTTTAAAATTAAGCTCCTGTTCTTTTTTATGTTTTTTCATTAGTTGGCATACCTTTTTATGAGCTTAATTGCATTTGAATTTTGATTCTGATAGTGGTATCCTTTTCCAGTACAAGTCTTTATGTTCTTTCTACTTTCATCTGCAGAATGGATCGTGTGAAACAAATGCTGCCCTTGAATTTTCTGTGAATGCTCTTCAAGTAAGTAAAGCTTTCCAATGATAATATTGCCAAGCTTATTTTGTTGGTTCTTTATTCAACTGATCTAATTTTCAACATAGCATGCTATTTGAGAGAGTTGAAAACCTCTATATGATATCTTCTTTTGACCACTTTTTCTTCAATTTAACAATTGCTCTGCTATGAGGTGGCCATTTTTGGACCCATGAGTCATGAACGTGTCAAATAGCAATGTAATATTGTATTTTACTTTGCTATGAGGTGACTTATTTCTCCTTCAATTTAATGATCACTTTGCTAACCATTCACCTAACCTGCCATTTTACCAATTATTATTATTTGCAGAAAACAGTCCTGATAATGCTGATTTTTGCATCTTTTGAACTGAAAATCTCTTTAATGATGGTTAATATTTTGAGTATAAAATCAAAATGCAGGTTGAAAATATACTAGTGACTGGACATAGCCGTTGCGGAGGCATCCGTGCCCTCATGAGCATGGAGGATGAAGAAAAATCAAGGTTTGGCATATAGTTTTTTATTTTTATCCTCTTATTCTCCGGTTTGTTTTGGTGTCATTGTTTGCTCTCAATGCTTATTGACACAAAGCCTCATAAATCTGCATGATTTTCAGTAGCTTTATCAAGAACTGGGTCGTGGTAGGAAAAGCAGCACGATCAACAACAAAGGCCACTGCTTCTAACCTCAGCTTTGACCAGCAGTGCAAACACTGTGAAAAGGTGCTTATGATTATGTTCTCTTTTATAATATGAAATACTGTATCCACTTTGATACAAACCATTATTGCTGCTTATAGCCAGAATTTGACTGTTGAGGTCAGACAAACTAAAATTCCCATCTTCATGTGATATGTGTTCCACAAATTGGAGGGTAATTTAACTAACACATCAGAATTTATACCGAATGCTACATGAAGAAAACAAATGGAGTTAAAGTTTTGTTAATGAAATTATATCAGATTTTGAACTCGAACATAGTGGTTTGAGTTTTACCCTGCAACTTGAAAAGTCAAACTGCCTGCTTTTGTATCTAAGAAGTTGAGTGTTTACTGTTACATTGGGTTTCATCCAACTTTTCAGGAATCAATAAATAGTTCACTATTGAACTTGCTTACATACCCATGGGTCGAAGAACGAGTTGCAAAAGGCCTGCTTACTCTCCATGGTGGCTACTATGATTTTGTGGATTGTACATATGAAAAGTGGACCCTTGATTACCAAAGGAGCGATCCACAGCAGGAAACCAATGGGTATGCCATAAAAAATCGTGAATTTTGGTCTTGATGGTCGTGTTGCTCTTATTCTTCTTGATTTTAACAAGTTCATAAAAAAACTTTAAAATTTCATAAGTTTGTTGTTTGTGTTGTATTATTAGATCCGATTAGATCGAAGTGAAATTTATGTATCCTCTCTATGTAACATAAATATAACATTATTCAAAAGTAATGACAGTGGTATGAAGTGACAGTTTAACGCTTATGGCTTGAAACATATAATTCATGGATTGACAAATGCCCTTATAGCATTTATAGATTTTTTTGAAATGTGTATATTGTCCAATGCTGGACAAGTCAGTTATTGTGTTTATAGACGACATGGATTTACTCGAAGAACAAGGGTGATCCCTCATGTCACATTGCAAGAGATAATTTAGAAAAGATAAATTGTATTTAAACTTCTCTAAATATGCATTTTGACTTTAGAAAGTTAAGTTTCTGGGCCACGTGGTTAATGTTGCTATGGTAACTAATAATTTAAATCATACATTTAGAAATCATTAAGATTGAATCATTTAAGTGATAAGAGGCTATGGACTTTACTGGGTTAGGATATTATATTACGAGGATTATTCACGACTTTTAGAAGATAGCATTATTGTTTACAAAGTTAACTAAAAAGGAGATAAAATTTGATTTGGGCCAATTCAAAATTATGCATTTTAAGATTTGAAGAAAAGATTAACACAAGCTCCTATTATGACTTTACATAAGATTACTAAAGACTTAGTGATGTATTCGCATATGCCTTACACTAAGTATTGGGATGCGTACTCAAGGAAAAGGGTAATGTAATAGCTTATGCTTCACACAAATTGAAACGTTACGAAGCTTACTGACTGGGTCCGAGAATAGACTGTCAGTTGATGTGACTTCAACTAGGATCGAACATGATGATTGAGTCAAAGATTAAGTAGCGGAAATACAGAATCAATAATCATTAAGTGCTGAAAATACTAATAAATGCTTTGTATATTGATGTTGGTAAACAAGTTACAATGAGTGCTAGGGTTTTCTGCATAATATAATAACTTGTTACTTGTGAAATATGCAACCTTAAAACTTCGAAACTTGAAACTTACAAAAGTAGTGTATACTATTCTATTTATATGCTGAAACAATGCCTGTACAAAATGACTAAACTACCCTCACAACTATACATCAGAATACTAGTCTAAGTACAAAAGATAATTAGCATTTGTGAATGTTCATCTGCATTAACTAATGCGGCTCTTGATCTTCATCAGCATTTCTTCTATTGTGCTTTCGCATTAAGTATGTTATCACCATTGACTAATGTGGATGAACAGATACTTAAGCGCATTTGGTTATGTACATCCGCATTAGTAAATACGGATGAACAAATACTTAGCCGTAATTGTTCTGCCTATCCGCATTAGTAAATGCGAATGGACAAATTCTTGACAATATTTGTTCTTTGGTCATCCGTATTAACTAATGTGGATAGCCGACACTTGTCTTTATTTTTCTGTTTTCTTCACCCGCATTACTTCTTGGACTTGTGGGAGATTCCAACAAAACAACCTTCAACAACCTCTTGAATTGACATGTATGATCCTTTTAGTGTCCAACAATAATCCCCCTAAAGATTATACAAACTATGTACTTCAAGCGTTTGAAGGTGGTGGAGGTTGTGAAGATTCTGTTGGTTCTTTTCCAGGTGCTTGGACTGTTGTGGATGGAGTTGGTGCTGGCTCTGCTAGTGAAGGTTCTAGTATAGCCTTGATCACATTTGAGAAGTCTCTGGCTTTATTCATCTTGTCTCGACTAAACACATGGATCTTCATTTGACTCATAGTGTGAATAGCCTTAATGGGCATTTGCCTTAGAAAAATGGGTTCCCACACAAATACAATGGAAAGTCCATCTTTGTGGATCAGTAAAGATCCATCAGCATCTACCTCCAGCTTCACTATGTTTCCCAACTTGAGAAGAACTTTCTTCCTTTTTCGTTGTTCTTTCTTTTTGTGACTTCTATCATAGGCTATCTTCAGAATCTCAATGCATTTCAAAAAGAAATACATATCAGCTTCTCCCAGATTGTTATCTATTTCTCTGAAACGTCTTGTAAATATGTAGTGGATATAGGATTCATTTAACAATCTCACCTCATATCAACTAAATAGTCGTATTTTAGATCCTTCTTTCCTCCCAATTTTCTTTCCATCACCAACTCATAAGTTTTCTCATCATAGAACACATTTGAGATTGGTTTGGACTTATGGGTTCCAGCAACCATCTTCCTTTTAATGATTCAGTTGGTTTTACATTCAACTCTGGAAATACCAACTAATCTGTTCCTTTTGCTATTTGTTTTTCTTGATGCATATTGATTTTAGAGATTTAAAGTTGTTTGTTTTCTTGAACGTTTTACAATATCTTCAAACTCATATCCTTTGTACATGGCATTGTGATTAACTAATTCCAGCTCAGCCAGTTCTTTCAGATCATGTATAGGGAGTTCACCATAGCAGTATACTCTGTGAAGAACTGAACTAAACCTGAGATTCTTTTCACCATAAGCATGTTCCAATCACTGTCATACTTCCAGGTTATAATTTTAACATCCACCTTGCCTTCTGGAGCAGACACATAAAATCATCTCCGAAGTGGTTAACCCTTCATGCAGTATCAATTTAGATGGTTCAATAAACCATTCGGGATTTCTAGGTAGCATGGGTGCCACGACATCATGGTCTTTATAGTGAGTTGTACATCCTAAGCTGAAATTCTAGTTCTGGGTTTCCTCCCTACAACCTCTTCTTCAATAGTCGTTAATCTTTCTTTCTACTCTTTGACTATCTTGAAGATTGCAGCTCTGAGGGAATTTGTCTTCTTATTGTCTAGTTTTCATCTTGTGAATCCTTGATCAGATAGATAATCCTTCATTTCCTTGTTTGTCATATTGTAGGGATCTGGATAATGGGATAGAGGCACCTGAGACTGTTGAGTCTGTGTTGGAGAGAATGAGATTGGTGACCTAACTGTCTTCTTTTCATAATCTGTCACATAAGTAGGGTTAAGAAGTTTATGCATCTTGTTAACTTCTTATACCATTCCTTCATACGTCATCCCAAAAACCTCATTAGCATCATAAGCGTGGTTAATCAAAAACATGGCTTTAACCATAAGATCATCGGTCTGAGCCTTCTCAACCATCTCTTCAACAGGTGACTCAACCTTTGCAAGATTGTCCCTAAACAAAGGGTCATCAATCAACCTTTCTCCTGATAGCCTCCCTCTATCTTTCCTTCCTCAAGGACTATTACCTCAATATTCTTTTCAATTGTTCCTCAGCCTTCTCATGCTCATCCAGAAACTAAGCAATAACAGCTAGGCTTCTTGGATCATCCTTTTGTTTCTTTGGAGCCAGTTCCTCTTCTACCATAGGCCTTTTGCCTTTGGCCTTTTCAGAAAGGTACTTCCTTTTTCTGGGGTATATATGCATACGAGGGCCAGATGAAAAGGGTACAGAGGCTTCAGCTTCCTGTTGCTTTTTTTTTTTTTTTTACTTTTTTAAGCTTTTCAGCTTCTTCTTTCTCTTTAAGCTCTTCACACATTCTCATTATGAGTTCCTTTTGTTCATTAGTCAATGAGATTGCAGGAACAATTTGTAAGCTTAGTTCATCTTCTAAAGGCACAAGGTTAAGGGGAATCACCACTATTGGTTCAACTGGAGCTCTGAGATCTCTAACGAAATCCCAGAAATCTTCATCAATAATAAACTCTTCAGAAGAGTGGATGTCTAAGTCTTTCTTTCATTTCAGACTTTTCATCAAGTCTTTCTTCATGAGTTTGACTAGAGTGAACAACCATAGCCATGCTTTCATCTTTCTCCCTAACCTCACTGTGTTGAGCTTGTTGAACAGTCTCAGTAGTTCTTTGTCTCTTTGATGGTGGAGAGTCATCATCATCATTACTACTCTCACTAGAGACATTTTCATCTTCTTTTAATTTCTATTTCTTTTTTAGCCTTATCATCCTTTTCTTTATCAGTATCATCATCACTTTTCTCATCCTTTTCTTTTGCCAATTCTTCTTTAATCTTAATCAACATCTCCAGTTCATAAACCCTTTTTGTTAGAGCTTCTATCTTTATATGTAGATCTGATATAATATTAGTTTGGACATCAAGGAGATTCTCTTGTTCTCCATTACAATAGTTTGAATAGTTGCAGCATCCAATTGTCCACTGATTTCTTGTTTTGCATGTTCCAGGGCTTCTTTAAGTCTATCAATCTCTTTATCTTTTTCTTCTTTATCAAACTAATATTTGGCTTTCAGCTCTTTTAATTCTTTCTCCTTCTCATCCAGTTCAAGGAGTCTATCTCTTATGATCCCAGATCTTCATCTAGAAGTTTCTCCATTCTGGCTATCTTCAGTAATAGCTCAGAGATCATTTCATCCTTGGCATCAGGACGGTTGACTTCAGATTCTGCTAACCTTTCTAAAGCACCGGCCTCTGAGTGTACTTGTCTCTCAGGCCTTTGATAATCAAGATGATGATCCTCCTCATCCGAAAATGATTCAGACCCATCTCATGAACTGGTAGATTCATCAGATTCAACAGATGCAGCAACAACTTTTGGTCAAGAATGGGTAGGAGATATGTGATGAGAGTGAATATGAGATAATGGAGGAGAATGAACAGGTGATGCTCTAAAAGGTGAGGGAATGTTACCATCTTGAACTGAAGGCCCAGTGTGTAGATCACCACCTACATCAACATGTGGTGACACTTGCCTTAGTTCATTCTTCAGTTGTTTCAGCATGCTCTTCAACATGTTGTTGATCATGAGCAACTGGATGCTCTTCAATAACTTCCTCAACTTTCTCTTCATGAACTTCTTCTGTATTGATCTGTTATAACATCCATGGAAGTAAGGGAAAGAAAGTTCCACTATAGAAGTTTCTTGGATCTCTCTTCTTGATGTACTTGTAAGATTTGGCATTATAGTGAGGACTGTCTATCACAGGGCATTCTGCTACAATATCAGGTGAAGCTTCATTGATGAAGCATTGGATGAACCATGGATACATCAGGAACATGTGTCTTCTTCCTTCTTGAATGTTGGAGACTAGGCCATTGAACACATAAGCAAACATGTTGAATTGTCTTTTAGTGCATAAGGCACAAATAGCTAATGATGTAGTGATGGGGATGTCATTCCAACCAGTCCTCCTCTTTGACAGGCAATGTTGGATAGATGAATCAGGAATCTCCACTACATGTCAACTAACCCCTTGACTATCTGTTTTCCTTCAAAACCCTCTTCATAACCAATGTTGGCAAAGAAGGTCATGATGTCATCTTCCTTAAGTTCTTGGAAAGAGTTGGCATCATCCCCAAACTGTAGACACTGTCTTATAGTTTGTTCAAAGATTGCTAATCTATGATTATCAGTAATCCTTCCTGATATGGTCCTCACACCAGCTATTTCAGTCACTTCAGCTGTTCCCCAGAATGATCTGATGAAGTTCTCATAGATGATCGATCTAACAGTGATGTCATGTGCTATTCTTGTTGTGGAAATAAATCTGATCATGTCTCTTAAATCCTTAGATTCTGGCACATCAGGATCAAGGTATCCACTGACATTGTGGAGCTTGTTCTAAGTGAGGTTTGCCATAGATTCTGAAATAAAGACACATGTGTTAGTAATTTATTAACAATTATCAAATTACACAACTAAGATCACGTTTGACTTTTCTCATTTTGACTTTCTCAGGTCAAAATTAATAGTTCAATGGTTACTCTTCTATAGGAATTTGATCTATCTTTGATTTTGTAATGAAAAACCATTTGTGTTATGTTTTATGCCTATTTTTAATCATCTTTGTTGTTTTAAACATCTTTTAACACTGAAACATTGGATGTGACTTCAACATTTTCAATTATCGGTTTCCTTGTTCATGTGGTTAACCTAGGGTTTGAAACTCGATTGTTCTTTGTTTTTCACATTAACATCTGTTTCATTGAACTCGAAAATGTCATTGAAATCCATTGTTCATGGTTAATTTATGAATTTTTCTTAACCTAGGGTTCTATGTTGATCACTGGTTCAGTATTCAAGGTTTACGAATCCATTGATAATCACCTTGTTTCGATACTACTTTGGCTAAGAACCAAAATAGAGATAAAATGGAGTTGGATGAACAATCGACACACTATGTTTGTGATGATTTGGATGATGGATGAAGATCAGTATGAAAAATCGCTCGTCGCACTATAGGTTCAATCAAATTTGTAAAGTATTAAATGACTCTCATTAATGTGCTTAAATAGTTGATTTAATGGCTTTCTCAAACTTTGCAAGTGCATGAACAAATGTGTAAGTTTTAATTTTTGTATTGTAGCAAATGCGGAAGTTTTTGACTTATACGCATTTGTGTACTGTTACAAATGCAGAATCACAAAAACTTGCCAACATTTGACCCCGTAACAAATACGGAAAAACATTTTGAATTGTCCACATTTATATCAACAAATACGGATGAACAATTTAGTTGTCCACATTTCTTAACCTTCTACCGCATTTGTTAATACTGATGGATGTTAGTATTTCTGTGCTTTGCATTATCCATCCGCATAACTGAGGTTCAAACACTTATCATGACATAAGAGTGTGAGTACAAGATTTATTTTTGGTACAAATACACAACAATGTTGTCTGCATTTATCGCGTCAACCGCATTTGGGAAATGCAGCTGAACAAAACTTAACCACATAGAGAAATGCGTAAGAACTAAGTTTTAACTGCATAGAGAAATACGGAAGAACAAAATTTTGTCCGCATAAGTTTTCTTGATACTTTCAGAAATTGTTGTACGCATTTGTTTGGAAACAAATGCGGAAGACTTAACTTGTTTGCATTAGTTACACTTGGGTTTTTCTTGCACTAAACTATTACCCGCATTGGTTATATGCATGGGTTACCTTCACCCACATTAACCAATGCTCTTACCCGCATTAATACCTGAACTTGTCAAAAATTAATGTTATTGTTGTGGATAGTTTTGACTGTTTTTGCACTGATGCTTTGACTTTTATGAAGATATGTCTTCTGCTTTGACTTTTATGAAGATGTGTTTGTTGCTTTGACTTTTATGAAGTTTTGGTTGTTGCTTGGATTGCCAATTCTTGCTTGGATTGAATTGTACACCAGGTCTGATACAAATTTCCCAATTTTGACTGATCTTGGACTTTTATGCTTCCAAATATTTGCATATACTGAGATACTATGGTATAACTTTTATACCAACACAATCAATTTCTTATTTTATATTTTTAAGAAAAGCAAAAACTGTACATAATAATCATAATTTTAATTACTCCCCTAAAGTTTATATCCATATGAGATAAAAACTTTAAAGATTTAAATTTTGAAAGAAAAATATTTTTGTAATTTTCTTTAATTTCTTATCTATACATGAAGAGGAAGTATACCTTACTTGGGATCATATCAATCTTACCTTTCGCAAATGCAAGCAAATATTAGTAAAATAGACATAATCATGAACATATTGATTGTAGGTATGTTTGTCCTCTTAAACTCATGCTTTGTAAATATTTTGATGCTTGTGATCTTTATCATGTTTTAAGTGAATTGAGTATTCAACATGTACCTCACACTCAAAAGCATGGCAAGATCAACCACCCGCATGAAATGCATGGTAGAATTTTTTCACAACTTACATGACCAGGTCATTTAAATTTACTCTCATTTTGTTTTGAGGTATATTAATCCTCATTGAGATTCTTTTACTTTGATCCTTTTATTTATTTGATCCATATTGGGATTCTTTTTGCACTTTACTTTGGAAGGTGATCCTTGTTGAGACTATTTTTGTTCATTCACAAGGAATGTAGTTTTTATAAATTCATCCAGGTTGGATGTGTTCCGAAATAGGAATCTTTTTGGATCATGACATCAGCACTATGTGCTTGTTTCTCCAGATCTTTGCTCAGCAAAATAGAGGAGAAACTTATATGGGTGAATGAGATTCATAAGGCATCATTACCTGGTGTGTTTAGGTTACTACACACATATACACACTTGGATAAGATAAGTCATGTCAGTCTTTCGAAATTTTGAAATAGGCATAGTGAATGATATAACGACTGTATTATATCATTTCCCATTTTGGAGTATAGATCATATTCTTTAACAAAACAACTTCTTATTGTATTCTTTTGTACTATTTTAATGTTTTTGGAAATTTTGATTTTTACTCAAGGTTAATCATGCCAATTGATTGGACTAAGAATTCAAACCGACTAGGATCAAATGCCTTAGTGAACAAATCAGCTAATTGATTGTCCGTGTGGACCTGTATCAACTTGATTAATCCTTTTTCACCACAGTCTCTCAAAAAGTGATATCTAATTTCAAGTTTGGTTTTTGAGTGTTGACCTGATTGTTTGTTATGAACATGGCTGTTGTGTTGTCAATGTGAGTTGGCGTGTGCAAAAAGTTAAAACCATAATCAAGTATTTGGTTTTGAATCCAGAGAACTTGAGAGCAACAGGTTGATGCTGCTATGTACTCAGCTTCTGCTGTTGAAACAGACATGTTTGTCTGCTTCTTGCACTTCCAGGAGACCAGTCTGGGACCAATAAATTAAAAACCCCTAGAAGTGGACTTCCGGTTGAAGTTTCATCCTCCTTAGTCACTGTCTATGTAGGCATAGAGGTTGGGATCCCCTTCCTTTAGACAACATAATCCAAGTGCAGGCTTAGCCTTGAGATATCTGAATATCCTCTTGACAACATTTACATGTGATTCCTTGGTATCTGCTTGATATTCGGCACAAACACATACACAAAACATTATGTCAGGTCTGCTTACTGTTAGATACATGAGTGACCTAATCATTGATCGATAATGAGTCTGATCCACTGATTTGCCATCTGAATCCAGACCTATCTTCATTTTTGTACCACCAGGAGTTTTGATAGACTGACAATCTGCAAAATGAAATTTCTTCAACATGGGTTCCACGTATTTTGATTGGTTGATGAAGATTCCATCTACTATTTGCTGTACTTGCAATCCTAATAAGAATGTAAGCTCCCCCATAGCATTCATATAAAATTTGGAATGCATAAGGTCTTCAAAATCCTTGCAAAGTTGCTTGTTTGTTGATCCAAAAGTGATATCAACCATGTAGATCTGGACTAGCAACATTTCTTGTCCTTTTCTTTTTTCTGAATAGGGTCTGATCAATCTTTCGTCTCTCATACCCGTGTGTAAGAAGAATAGACGACAGAGTCTCGTACCACTTTTGTGGGGCTTGATTTAGACCATACAAAGCTTTGTCAAGATTGTACACCCTGTGAGGGAAATCCGGGTCTTCAAAGACTGGTGTTTGACTCACATAGACTTCTTTAAAGATTTTGCCATAAAGAAATGCACACTTTACAACCATTTGATACATAGTGAATTTCATGGACGCAGAGTAAGCAAGGAAAAGTCTGATGGCTTCTTATCTGGCTACAGGTGCAAACACTTCATCATAACCTATTTCTTCTTCTTGAGTGTATCCACATGCAACCAATTTTGCCTTGTTTCTGATAACAATAACCCTGTCATTAGTCTTGTTTCTATATAACCATCTGGTACCGATAGGGTATTGTCCATCAGGAAGGTCTACCAGCTACCATACTTCTTGTTTCTTAAACTGGAGCAATTCTTCCTGCATTGCCTCGATCCAGTTATTGTCTTGAGGGGCCATTTTTTATATTCTTGGGTACAGTTTGAAACAGAAAGCAAGGAAACAAACAGATGTTTGCAATACTTGACATGCTTCTTGTCACCCTCTCATCTAATTCACAAATAATGTTTGACACTGGATGATCCTTATGTATCTTGGTGGTTGAATTGAGTCACCAGCAATTGATACCTCAAGGTTGGATACATTCAGATCATCTTGGTGAGAGGCACCTTCAGGTTGTGATGTAGGAGAATGGTGAAAGTAATCAAGGGCTTCACCAGCTTCAACTTAAGCATGAGCAACACTTTGACGACTTTCATTATTTGCATTCCTTTCAGTTTCAACATGCATAGTATCAGTGGTTGGTTCTTCTGATGGAGTGGGAAATGTACTAGGACCAGCCTCAGTTGAAACACTTTGATTTTATATTTCTTGTCTAACGTAATCAGCTTGCAATGGAACTTCTTTATCAAATTGATTAGCAGAAGAAGGAGGAATCATGAGAAAGCCATCTTTTCTCTCTACTGTTCAAGAAGATCAAGCTAATTGTATTTTACCTACATTTGACAAGTGAAACTGATCAAAAGATCTTGTAAAAGAGTCAATATCAAACAACCAATCGGGACCATTTATTGACTTAGGAAAGGAGTGCTCATTGAATTGAACATTGGTTGATTCACCAATAATATTTAATCTAGGATTAAACACTCTGAAAGCCTTTGAAACAGAGGTATAACCTACAAGAATCCCTCATCAGACTTAGGAGCAAAGTTTCCTAAATGATCTCGGTGTTTAATATTAAGACAAGACTACCAAACTACTTGAAAAATTCAATAAACGGTTTTCAGTGAAAAAGCAGTTCATAAGTTGTTGTGTTGCTTTCTCTAGCTATCAAAGTCCGATTTTACACAAAGCAAGATGCGTTGACTGCCTTGGCCCAAAAGGTAATTGGCAGTTTAGCATCGTCTAGCATTGTTCTTGCTACTTCAATTAGTGTTCTGTTACTCCTTTTAGCTACCCCATTTTATTAAGGAGTTCTAGCTGTACTGAATTGATGAGTAATGTCTTTGGTTGTGCAAAATAAACTTAGATTTTCATTTCTGAATTCTGTCCCGTTATCAGTTCTGATTGATTTTGCTTTTTGATCAAGTTGATTTTCAATTTTAGTGATAAAATCTTTTATTATTTAGGATGCTTCGTTTTTATGAAGTAAAAAAGAAGACCCATGTGAATCATGAAAAGTCATCAATGATCACCAATCAATACTATTTCTTTTCAATACTCTTGACATGAGTTGGTCTAAAAAGATCCATATGAAGTAACTTCAATGGAGAATTATTTGTGTTCACAAGCTTTGGCTTATGAGAAGACTTATGTTGTTTTCCTTTGAGACATGCAGAACCGTGGTCAATAAAATGAAATTCCTTTTGAGGTAAACCAATTACACGGTTCCCTTTAACCAATCTGTTCATGTGTTTGAAATTTGTGTGTCCCAAACGTCTATGCCAAAGTTGTGACTCATCAAATGATGCTTTAGACAAAAGAGTTGTTTTTCTTTTGGTTGTGCAAAATTAAGGTTGATGACATAGGTGTTATTCTTTCTCGGAGTCTTCAAGACAACTCATTCTTTAGGAATTTGGAATCCTGGTTTCAGAATGTAGCAATGAGTGTCTATGAAGTGAGTGAAATATTTCTTGTCATAGATCTGAGACACGCTGAGGAGGTTCAAATTCAGTTGCTCGCAGTAGTTCACTTTGTCAAAGCTCAGCAGTCCATTCGTCACAAATCCTTCACCAGTAATTCTATCACCTTGTGAGTTTCCACCGAATGCTACAATAGTTTCTTGTATATGCTTGAAGTCATGAAGGAGGGAACTGTCTCCAATCCTATGTTGGGAGCATCACTATCCACATACCATAAGTTGTTGGACTTGTATGGATGACCCTGCAAGCATAAAAGAACTAGTTTGAATGTTGAACCTAAGCCATGATGGTCTTGGGTTGCTCGGTTCTATCCAATACTTTTACCTCTTTATACTTTCCTCTAGGTTGTGATTTAGAGGTTGATGCTTTAATGAATTTCTGTGGAGTTCTCTTTGGCTTTATTTGATCAATTTCAACTGAGCTGTCTAAAGAGTAATCAAATCTTTGATCCTTATTTCTATACGGAAACTAGGCATGTTTTTGATTTTCTGAAATCACTTTTGTTTTAAACCTCAGATGAGAACGAAGTGATTATTTCATATTTTGATTAAGATTCCTTCTGACACTCTTTGACTGCCATTGATCATAGAAGTCACCTCGTTAGAATTTGAAACCCATGATTTTCTAAAATGTGATGGACTTCTATTTTTGGCAGTCTCAGTTGAAATTGGTGAAATAGGCTTGTTTGAGGAACTCTCAAGCCTTTCTGTTTAAAGAAACATTTAGATGTATTGTGATTTGTCATATCACATATAGAACAATACTTGTTGAAATAGCAGTTTTTAGTTAAATGATTGTTCATGTCACAGATGGAGCAATATTGATTAAAATAACACTCATCTGTGTTGCGATTAGACATGTCACAAATGTCACAGTACATTTGTTTGTCTTTTGTTTTGATATGGAGGCTTCATGTGATTTAACAGATTTTAGATTAGCCTAAGATTTTGTTTTTAACGCAGAAGCAACTTCAGTCTTCTTGGTTTCAGTAGATTGTTTCACGATGCTACTATGCTTGGTCTTTTGAGACTGTTTTTGCATCTTTTTACCTTGACTCCTTTTCAATTTGATCTACATGCTCTTTGTTGCAAATATCAAAATCGACTACTTGTTTGTGCTTTGATGATGATTGAGATTCAGTTTTCGTATTTGATCTTTGAACCATGGGAGATTTCCCTTTGGATGATGGAGAAGCAGTTGTTTTACTTTTGTTTTTTTCCGTGAAACCTTTTTTTGATTTGCTTGAATTTTTTGGAAATCTAATCTCACTATCAGATCTGCTTTCAGCAGCGGATTTCACAGAAAATTTAGCATTCTTTTCCACCTTGAGATTTTGAAGGATGAATTTCACAAATGGCACAATGGCTTTGACTGGGCTCTTTGGTTTCTGGACACTTACAAGTTTGTATGAGCACTCTTTGATTTTGATTGGGTGACCTAGTTTTATTTTATCCTTATTGGTTTCAATGTAAACACTCGGTTTCTTTTGAGGATTAGTTATTTGTGAAACCATTGTTTTTGTTTCAATAACTTTAAGTTCCGTTGAATCTGAATAAGTGAGTGACGCAGGCATAACCGCATAGTTGTCATTGTATGGAGGAGGACATGAATTTTATCCTATCCTATTCATATCCTTTGGCTTTTTTTGTGAGTCAAGTAACTCTTGCAGCTTAGCAGAAGAGAACTAAAACTTGTCAAGTTTCACTTCAGTAGCTGATTGCTCAGCTTTGGTTTTTGTTAACAATTCAGTTTACCTCTCATTCTCAGCTGCTAGAGTGTACTTTTCACGATGAAGTTTTTTAATATCTAAAAGAAGTGATTTGATTTTAATTTCAAAACTTTCATCTCTTGTTTTAACATTTCAGATTTGACCTTCTCTTCTTTGACTTTAAGAGCTAATTTGTGATTATGTTCTATGTATCCCTGTACTTCTTTAATGCATTTTCACTACAGAGATTGGATTTTACCTCAGATGGTATTGGAGTTGGACCATCATTGATGTGAGACATGAGAGCATGATTTTGAAATTGAGGTTTGACTTCCACTGGATATAGGATCCAGTCACAAACTTCATCTTGTCTGATGACAAGTGCATTAGAGGTTGGTTGGTTGCTTCCATGTGCTTAATGAGTCAGTTAGGGCCGAAATATAGAATTTGATGGATGAATATTAGTTAGATAGTAATGTTACGTGTTATGGATTAATAGATATTAAACAAGACGGGGGGTTGGATCATAAGAGGCTGTTGCAACCAAAACAATATCACTTAGAAGATTTTGAGTACTACATGCAAAGGACTTCCGAAGCCAAGTGTGGGACTTCCGAAGGAAGAAAGAGTTCTTCCGAAGTCTAAGTGTAAAATACACTTCCGAAGGAGAACTCCAACTTCCGAAGGTAAAGAAGCTACTTCCGAAGGTTCAAGACTTGAAGACAAAGTTCTGAAGTCAACTTCCGAAGAATAAAGAAGTCCTTAAAGCCTCGGAAGCATAGAAGCATCTTCCGAAGTATAAGTGGCTTCGGAAGAACTTGTTCTTCCGAAGCCAGTTAACCTTCGGAAGAACACTTCTATTATCCAGTAGACATAAGTATGGTCTGTCTGACAGTCCGCTGCAAATCTCTGAGATACTGCATGGCGTTTTCTCAAAAGCCATGTAGTTGACCATACTTTAATCTACTGTTTACCTTTTCATGTTAAGTACAGTTGCCATCTTTAGTTGGTGACAAAAGGTAAGTCATGGACATGTCATGACTACCATATCTTAGATAATACTTTATCTAAGATACCTTAACTATAGCATTGTAGTATATGCTTTAGTCTTAGGTTTCCAGCTGGTATCAAGTATAACCGGCTGTAGGATCTAGTATATATAGTTTCTCATTGTAACTCTTGTGTATGCTTGTAAGTGTCTTGTAATCTTGAGTTGAGAAATAATATATACAAGTGCCTTGAAAATATTTCTGCTTGTTGTTACTTATTATATTACTATCAACTCTTGTCAAAGACGTTGCTTCATCTTGTTTGAGTGACTATTATAAGTGAGTTTGAGAGAAAACAAGTGTTAAGTGACAAAACCCGATCCTGCAATTGGTATCAGAGCTTTTTAGGCTCTTGATTGTAAGATCTTACCATCCCAATCAACCAAGTTTTTCACTCCTCCTTATACCTCACTCAAAAATGGCCCTCAACAAATCTGAAGTCGAAATGGGAACGATGACCAAAGCTCCTATCATCGATCCTGAAAACTTCAGGTCTTGGAGCAGAAGAATGGAAGGCTTCATCAGATACCAGGATAGCAAGATGTGGCAGTCCATCGTGAATGGCCCGTACAAGCCAAAAGTTGCTGGTGGAAACGGTGCCATGATCGAAAGGATGTCGAAGACTACTCTGATGAAGATAGGAAGAGGCTCGACATTGACAGCAATGCTATGACTGTTCTCATGACTGCAATCCCAAACTCCATCATGGTGGGGTTTGAGCATTGCAAGTCAGCCAAAGAACTCTTTGATGCACTTGCTCAGATGTACTCGAGCTCTAATGATTCAAAGAAGGACTCACTGAAGCAGCAGTTCGAGAACTTCACCTATGTTGCTGGAGAAACTTTTAGCCAGCAATACTTCAGGTATATGGATCTTATCTCCTCCCTCCAATCTGTGGGAATCACTCAAGAACTAAGAGACCTTACCAGGAAGTTCATGAGTGCTCTACCCAATGAGTGGACTTTCTACTGTGTCTCCATTAAGAGAACAGAGAATTTAAACACTCTCACCATGACCGAACTCTATGGGATCCTAGATGGATACCGTTTGGAAATGGCAAGCAAAAGGGTCACCAAGCAAGCAGACCCTTGAGCCTTCCTGCTAGCAACGCTTTAATGGTTGCTGAAGGCTCAGGTATCCCACAGTCTCAGCAGTACCTGTCATACACCCAGCAGCCATCTTGTTCATCTGGGCCTTACATCACATTCCCTGAGACTCCAAGGTCTCATCAAGCTCAGCAAAGCTCCTTTCAGGAGGGCTGTGCGTTTGTTTCAGGGAGTGGACACTCCAATGATCATCAGTTCTGCTTTGATGATCTTGAGTGCTTTAGTCCAGATGACATAGAGTATGTGGACATTGTCCAGCAAATGGCTCTCCTTACCTACAGAGCGAAGAAGTTCTTTAAGAGAACTGGAAGGCAATTCCCTCAAAACCCAATCACTAGCAAGTTTGGGTTTGACAAAAGCAAGGCTAAGTGTTACAACTGTAACCAGCTTGGCCACTTTGCAAGGGAATGCAAGGCTCCCAAGTCCAACCCGGGAACCTCACAGGCCTCCACACATCCTTCTACACCAAAGCCCAATGGGAAGTCAACTGAAACTGCAGCTATGGCTCAAGAAGTTGACTGGAGCTTTATGGTTCAAGATGTGACTCCTGCTCAAGCACTCATGGCAGGAACAGATGAAAATAAGGTATATGAACATCTCTGTACCCCTGCTTGCATTGCTAAGGTTAAGTTGTACCAGGACTACAATATGGAAATTAAATCCGATATTGAGTCTTTAAATGTGCTAAAATCTGATTTTAAGAGAGCTGAATCTGACTACCAAAAGAAAATTGAGGAGTTAGAGAAAACTGTATCTCTTTTAAAACATGAACACACCAACTACAAGACTCAAATCAAGGATTTAATATCCAAATTGACTGAGGCTCAAGCCCAGCTTGTCACAGCTGAGGCTCAAGCCAGGAAGTATGCTATTGCTGAGCAAAACTTCCAAGCCATACTTGCATCATCCTCTCACTCCAAACTTTGTTATCAAAACAAAAGTGGGTTGGGAACCAATGAAATTGCTCCACCACACTCTTATGAGTCTGTAAGACAACCAAGATGTGGTACTGAAGAGCAAGAGGTTCCATCTGTTGACCCACCTTGTAAAGAGTCAAAGAGTGATGCAACTGTGGAGACCATGACCATCACAGGGAAGGAACAGGTAATTGAGCCCTCCCAGACCAATGATGATCAATCTCTGACCACCAAAGCCAGAAGAAGCAGGGCTAAAGCAGCCAGAAAAACTGCCAAGAAGGTGGCTGAATCCAAGCTGAAGATAGACCCAAAGCAAAAGGGTGTATTCATATCAGCAGGATTCCAGGTGGTTGGACCTTCTGATTCAGGAAAGGAGTATAATACCAGTACTCCTGTCCTACCAAAGGATCAGAAGTTAAAGGGAAAGGTTGCTGATGAGAGAAAAAGAACAAGAAACAGCAACCCTCCAATTCCCAGAAAATTAACATTGCATGCATAATGTGTGGTTTGCAAAACCACATGGCTAAAGATTGTTATTACAATCCTGCTAGCACACATTATGCAAATAATGTTAAAAGAGAAGGAGTCAGGGAAGGTTTCACATTTGGACCATATCAGATGGTTCAAGTGTTGAAAAAGGGAAAGCTTGTTTCCGAAGCAAGGCTTGTCTCGGAAGAAAACTCTTCTTCCGAGAAGAAAAAGGCTTCGGAAGTAAAAGCTGCAAAGACTCACAAAAGAGTTCCCTTGAAACCATCCCAGAAGAAGACTGCTTCGGAAGAAAAGGTGGTGAAGGTCTCTTCCGAAAAGAAAGAAGCTTCGGAAGAATGCCAAGCTGCAAAAGCTTCATCAAGCTCATCTTCTATGATCAACCAAGGGATGGAATGGAAGATCAAGGAAGATGCTGTAGCCCAAACCTCTTCTTCAAAGACATCCATTGAACCCCCATGCATAAACTTTGGTTCAATCATGTCACTTTCATTGGAAGAACCCAAGACCAAAAAGGCTTGGGTTTCCAATCAAAACTAATTTTCTCACCTTATGTGCAGGGACATCCATATGACAAGAATAACAACATTTGGATAGTAGATAGTGGATGCTCCAGGCACATGACAGGAAACAGATCTCTCCTTCAACAATTTCAACATTATGATGGAGGTCCTGTCCAGTTTGGAGGTGAGGCCGGAGGATATATTTCTGGCAGAGGAAGTATATCCAATGGAAAACTAAAAGTTGACAAAGTTAATTTTGTCAAACAGCTTGAACACAACCTGTTAAGTGTTTCTCAGTTTTGTGATCAAAAGCATCAAATGCTTTTCACAGAACATGAGTGCATCATCCTCAAACCTGGGATGACAATTCCTCAGGAATTGGTGCTTCTTAGATCTCCCAGGAGAGGGGATATGTACAAGCTTGATATGAACAATGCTTCCCCAATGGGAGAAGTATCATGCTTTCTTTCCAAAGCTGATAGTGATGAGTCAACACTGTGGCATAAACGAATGTGTCATGTCAATTTTAAGACAATGAATAAATTGGCTAAAAATAACTTGGTACATGGTTTGCCTAAAAAGGAATTTTTCTGCAAAGATAACTGTGTTGCTTGCCTGAAAGGGAAACAACACAGGTCTTCTCATAAATCCAAAGTTGTTAACTCTATCACTACTCCATTACACTTATTGCACATGGATCTATTTGGTCCCACAAGTATAATGAGCATTGGAAGGAAATCATATTGCCTTGTGATAGTTGATGATTTTACTAGATTTACATGGGTATTCTTTTTAAGAACTAAAGATGAAACTGCTGAAACTTTAAAATCTTTTATTCTTAAAATAGAAAATCAAGTTGATCACAAGGTTAAAATAATCAGAAGTGATCAAGGGACTGAGTTTAAGAACTTTGTTCTTGACTCATTCTGTAACTCAAAAGGGATTGCCAGACAATACAGTGCTCCTAGAACTCCTCAACAAAATGGTGTTGCTGAGAGGAGAAATAGGACACTTATTGAGGCTGCTCGGACTATGTTAGCTGATTCAAAGCTGCCTCTAACATTCTGGGCAGAGGCAGTCAGCACTGCATGCTATGTGCAGAACAGAGTTCTTGTAGTAAAGCCACATGGAAAGACCCCTTATGAGCTATGGAACAAGAGGCCACCGTTCATTGGCTTTCTAAGGTCCTTTGGCAGCAGGTGTACCATACTTAACACAAAAGACAATTTAGCAAAATTTGCTGAAAAGTCAGATGATGCCATCTTTGTTGGATATTCCTCCCACTCTAAAGCTTACAGGGTTTATAACATTAAAAACCAACAATTTGAGGAATCCTCCAACATTGTAGTTAATGAGCACACTCCTTGTGTTAGGGGGAATGGCCCTGATCATATTTTTGATTTAGAATTGTTTCCAAACTATTCTAAACCATCTTGTGAGAATGTTTCAGCTGGAACAGGTGCTCAAGGCAATTCTGATGAAGATCAACTGTTTGAGCTTCCCAGACCTGCTCCAAGTTCTCCAAGAACAACAACAAATCAAGTTCCCACTATTGAAAGATCTGACAGTATAACCATTTCAAGAAATAGTGGAACTTCAACAAGGGACTCACCTGATGATCCTCAAGTCTCCTCAGGTGATCCTACACAACACCAAGCTGATGGAAGCAGCATTTTGAAGGAACAGGCAACTGTTAATGATGCTTCACAGCAAAGAAATGATGATGTTTCTCTTTCATTCAATCAGTCCTCATTGAATGAGATTGAAACAGCAGCTGGACCAAGTATTCAAGCTCCAGAGCAAAATATGTCCAACTTGGACCTATCTTTGCAGCTGGAGGTGATTCCAAGACTTAGAATTCACAATACTCATCCAGCTGAAAACATCATAGGGGAAGTCTCTGAGGGTGTGAGAACAAGGGGACAAACTCACAATGGGAATGTCTGCCTGTACTCATGCTTCTTATCCCAAATGGAACCCAAGAAGGTGGAAGATGCCTTAAAGGATAGTAGCTGGGTTGAATCAATGCAAGAGGAGCTGCTTCAATTCAAAAGACAGAAGGTTTGGAACCTATGTCCGCTACCATCTGGTCAAGTACCTATAGGCACCAAGTGGGTTTTCAGAAATAAAAGAGATGACAGAGGCTTGATTATCAAGAACAAGGCAAGACTAGTGGTTCAAGGATACACTCAAGAGGAAGGAATTGATTATACTGATGTCTTTGCACCTGTTGCAAGACTTGAGGCAGTTAGGATCTTCCTTGCTTATGCTGCATCCAAGAATTTCACTGTCTACCAGCTTGATGTCAAGTGTGCCTTTCTATATGGGGATATAGATAGGGAAGTCTATGTATGCCAGCCTCCAGGATTTGAAGACCCACAGCATCCAAACTATGTGTGCAAATTGGATAAAGCTCTATATGGGCTGCACCAAGCACCTAGGCTGTGGTATGAGACATTGTCTCAATTTCTTCTGAAGAACGGCTACACTAGAGGAACCATTGACAAGACTCTCTTTATCAGAAAGTCTGGGAAAGACATTTTGCTAGTTCAAGTCTATGTCGATGACATCATATTTGGTTCTTCAAATGACCAAATGTGCAAAGACTTTGAGAGCATTATGAAGAAGAAGTTCGAAATGAGTTCTATGGGAAAAATGGACTTTTTCCTTGGAATTCAGGTAAAGCAACTGAAGGAAGGGTTTTTCATCAATCAATCTAAGTATGTCAATGACATCTTAGAGAGATTTGATATGAAGGATTGTAAAGCAGCAAAGACACCCATACCCAGAAACCATGATTTATGCCCTGACTCTGAGGGGGAGGATACTGATCAACATCAGTATAGAGCAATCATTGGTTCTCTGATGTATCTTACAGCAAGTAGACCTGATATCATGTTTGCAACTTGCATTTGTGCAAGATATCAGGCTGCTCCAAAGGTGTCTCACCTAATTGCTGTCAAGAGAATCCTCAGATACCTCAAAGGAGCACCTAAGTTAGGTCTCTGGTATCCAAGAAATAGTGATTTTAATCTCTATGGATACTCTGACAGTGATTATGGTGGCTGCAACATCAACAAGAAATCAACATCAGGAGGATGTCAATTTCTTGGTGGAAGGATCATCTCATGGCAATGCAAAAAGCAATCCTGTGTCTCTACATCAACTGCTGAAGCTGAATACATTGCTGCTGCAAGTTGCTGTGCTCAGCTGCTGTGGATTCAAAACCAGATGATTGACTATGGATTCAACTTCATGAGCACTCCTATCCACATTGACAACAACAGTGCTATATCCATCACAGAAAATCCAGTGAAGCACTCAAAGACAAAGCATATTGACATCAGGTATCATTTCATTAGAGATATTCATGAGAAAAATCTTATCAAACTAGTCAAAGTCAATTCAAATGAACAATATGCTGATCTGTTCACCAAAGCATTTGATGAACAAAGATTTAAATATCTTATTACAGCTATTGGGATGATAAACATTGACTAGTCAATCTCATTTGAAAACCTTTTCAATATGTAAAGTCTTATGTCAATACAATCTAAGCCCTGTTACAAAAGATCCTTTCTTATTTAACTAAGTATAAGTTTTTCCGAAGAGAAACTTGCCTTCGGAAGATATCTAGCATAACTTCCGAAGCAAATTTCTCATAGGATAATTTTCTTCTCGGAAGTATACTAAGTCTCGGAAGAAGCGATTGAGGAAATCTCAGATCTACTTCCGAAGCACTTAATACTTTCCACTTGAAAGCAACATGTATCTTCGGAAGCAATTTATTTACCTTCGGAAATACATTTGCCTTCGGAAGAACTTTACCTTCGGAAATACCTTATACTCGGAAGAAGGATTTTACTGTGTAACGGAAATCTTTTGGGCCCCACTCTGTAAAAAGTAAAGATTTTGTTAATGATGTCGGATTATTTAAATGGCTTAACCTTACCGCCCCTGTCACATCATCCTCTGAACCCTCACATCATCTTATCCAAACCACCCTTTAAACCGCCATTTCACCCATTTAAATACTTCCGGCTAATCACTTACACTCTTTTTACCCAATTCACTGCCCTAAAAGCTTTCTTCTTCACCAATTTACCTCTCTCTCTCACAAGAACTTTTCCTCTGCTATCTTTCCAAATGGCTCTAAACCCTCAGCACAACCAAGTCGCACTCCTTGACTCCTCAAGGGATGCCGACTTCTCTGATATTATCTCTTTCTAGCCCAATCTTCATATTACACAGCACTGACTGTAAACCCGACCATTTACACCAACCAAATGTCCGAATTCTGGGCAAATAGTCGGGTTGAAACCCTAAATGGGGTTCGTGCTATTAGGTCAAGTGTATGTGGCCAAGAGTTGGTCGTTACTGAACAAATCATCAGGGAGCATCTTGAGCTCCATGATGAAGGCGCACCGACGGAATTCCCCAAGTCTGAGTTAGATAACTCTTATCTCCAAATGGGATACGGTGGAGATGTAAGCAGGTCTACAGTCTACAAATTCAACTTCTCATACAAGTGGAAGTTCCTGCTACATGTGGTTCTCCACTGCTTATCTAACAAATCAGGGGGTTGGGATCAAATTCCCTATGAACTCGGGTGCCTAGTTCATGGGTTGGTACAAGGCTTGCGCTTCAACTACTCCAGGTTTGTGCTGACTAATCTCATAGGAAATCTGCAAAGGGACACATTCTTTATGTATCCCAGATTTCTACAGCACATAATCAACTGCGAGCTAGATCAGAGTAAGCTTGTCTGTTCAGCTGCTCTATCTGCTCCTCAGATGAGGCCGACTATCTTCAAAGTACTGAAGAGAGTGTCTACCAACTACACTGGAAGGGATACCGCACTACTTCCAGGTATGATTGAGCCAATGGCTCCTGGTGACATCCCTGTTATCCCCACAGGTGATGAACCCACACCAGCAACAACCCTCACCATTCCAAATCTACCTTCTCCACCAATAAAAGTCACCTATCAGAGACGAACCAAACGAACCCTTGTTCAATCTACTCTGATTGAACAAGCCCCTCCTCTTCAAACCAAAAAGGCTAGAGTGGAACAAGGGGCTCCCACTCAGCCAGAGGTCCCCCAATCCTTCACTATTGACCTCAATATGGGTCTTGAGTCTCCTCAGTCTCAGACCCATGAGCCCATAACCCCAGCTGATAGCCCTCAGGGTGAGTCTCTACACTCCCTGAGCAGCCACCAAGGGACAGTTCAATGCCTTTTGACATTGATCAAAGTCCCGGGTCTTTAGGTCTTCATTCCTTCTCTTTTACTGACCTATTGACCGGAGCTGGTGAAGAGACTATGTCTCTCCAAGGCAATGAAGTTGATCCACAACACCCCATTAAGGATCAACAGAGCCTAGAGAAACCTCTTGTTTCTAGCCCACACCAGCAAAGCCCAACTGAGGTGAGTCCCACTGATGTGGAGGGGACTCATGTAGATTCAGCTGCCACTACTGAAGGAGCCTCATTGGATCCTCAGGACAGTGGTAACAATAGTCAGACTGAATCTACGGCAACCATGCCCTATGATGCCTCTGAAAGAGACATCATTGTGCAAGGGAAACCAGGGTGCCAAGAAACCACATCTGGTGGTGAGGATGAACATACTAGGTATGTTACCTCATCTCCCCGTGATTCTTCCAAAGAAGATGAGGGAAGACTGCAACTCATAATAAGAGACCTACTTTCTAAAGTCTCAAACCTTGAATCAAAGGTTAAGACTTTAGAGGATAGGTCTGCCACTCAGCAACTTGAGATTGAAAATCTCAAGGTAAAACTAGCTGAGAAACAGATTGAGAGATCTGTTAGGCATGTACCCATTCAAGTCTCCTTGACCTCTTCCTCTAGCTCATCTACCTCTCAAGATGATGCTACCAAAAAGGGGGAGAATGTTGAGGAACTAAGTCAAAGACAGGATTCCACCAGTCAAGCTCTCACTTCTTTGAGCTCAAAACAACAAACCACCATCTTCCCTGAGCCTCCTCCAGTTGTGATTCAAGTGGATCAAAGGATGCTTCAGGATCTAAATAGGATCTTCAACAAGTTCCTTTTAGAGTCCCTCATTGATCAACCCAGTCCAGATATGTCTGTGATATACTTTGGAGCTCAAGAGCTTCAAAGGTTGAATGCACCTCCTACCACTGTTGAGGAAGTTGGTCAACCTAAGGCCCAAGTGGAACCTGAGATTGATTTCGAAGGGGAAACTAGGACTGATGGCCCAGCAACTGAAATAGTTGGGACAGAAGGTGTGTTTTCACAGGCTTCCGAAGCACAATTTGAAGCCTCGGAAGAACCAACTCAAACTTCCGAAGCTGAAATTGCTGCTGCGGAAGGACTGTTCTCTCTTTCCGATGATCTAATAGTCACAGATGCAATTCTGGAACTTGCATCTGAGGTTAATAGGGAGGATTTTCTCAGCCAACCACTAGCCATTACATCTGCATTGACCTCAGCTCCTACCTCCACCACCCAACCTGAGTCTTCTACCCAAGAACCACCAAAGTCTAGCACTTCCGAAGACATTAAAGGTAAAAGGAAGATGACTTCGGAAGAGCTTCTGGAAGAAGAAAGGCTGGAGAAACTCAAAAGAAAAGGAAGACTGCCAACTGGGAAACTGTTAGCTGCAAGTTCAAAAGCAGCTGCAGCCAACCAAGAGGCAATCAACAATAGAAGAAGGGTGGAGGTAATTGATAGACTAGTCAGTCTAGGAGCTGCCTCGGAAGATGTACTCCTGCTACCATTAGAGGAGCTGATAGAGCTAGAAAAGGCAACCTTGCTGCAAAAACAGCAAAAAGAAGAAGAAGCAAGGTTGGCCTTAGAAGAAGAAAGGCTGAGAAAAGAGAGAGAAGCTGATCTGCAGCTCAGGAGAGAAAGGATCACTTTCCTACTCTCCAGAGGATTCTCTCAAGATGAGTTATCTCCACACAACAATGACACGATCTTGTGGCTCTTTAACAAAGAGCAAGATCAAATGGAGAAAGGAGAGAAAGAGAGCTGCAAGGGAGAAGCTGGTAGTGAAGAAGAAGAAGGAAGAAGAGGCTGGACTGTCTGCCGCCAAGAAGATAGGTGACAAAGCTTGGATGAAGAACTATCTTAAAGCTCACGGCTTCTCTGGCAGGCAAGTGGGTCCAATGTCTGAAAAGACCCTGCAACGACATGTCAGTGACATCAAGGCTGACATTCGTGCAGGGAGAAGAAAGGAGATGTATAGAAGGGGACAGGGGATGACCTTCAAAGCCACCTCTCAGCCAAATATCCAAACCCAACATCAACCTGAACCAATACCCTTTCCCTTCCCAATCAAAACTGAACCTGAACCTTTCACCCCTGAACCTACACCTTCCCATCTACCAACTCCCTCACCTCAACCACCTAAACTACCCATCATCCAACCCAAAGCCTTACCCAGAACCCAACCTCCTAAACCTACCCAACAACCAATCAAACCATCCCCTCAGCCTTCTAAACATCTCTCAATGGAGGAATTCAAGGAGATCAAAACCAAGCTCATCAACTGCACTACTCTGAGCGACATCTCTTGTGAGGAGGATACAGTCAACCTGACTTATGTTGATGGATCCTCAAGTTCCCTCACAAGAGATGAGTTTCTTGATCTGCCAAGAGGAACTTTGGACCAAGCCGCAAGACTCCTTGGCCTCAATTCAGATACATTGAATGAGGAAGAAAAGAAGCTAAGGAGAAGGCTGGTGACTCTGCTGGACACAAAGAAAGGAGATAGGGTACCAAGACAATCTCTTGTACCCAGAAAGAAGATAGTCCAGTGGAGGTTCGAAGACTCTTCTCACAACTTTGTTGTTGAGAGAGAGAATGGTGAGATTAACAGGCTGAATGCCTCATCTCTGCTACACTTAAGCAGATTCGATATTGCTGAGTTAGCAGAGAAACCATTCTCCAACCCCTCAAACTCCGAAGTAGCTGCTCACATCAGAAATCATCTAGGCAGCCTTCACATGGCCGAGCTCACTGCAAGAAGCAAGGTCGAAGAGGAGTCAAAACTGAGAGAGGAGGAGCAAAGGAAAGGATCAGCAACCAAAGGCAAAGCCTTTCTTCAAATGGTTGAAGGTCCTGAACTTGAGTCCATAGTTAGATGGGAGTATGACTACAACTCCCGTCAACTAACTCTCTTCAGGGGGGTCACAACAAAGGGTGCATGTCATTCAAAGTGATAGACTGGATCTCCTATCCACGAATGACTTGTACAAGCTTCTCAGCACCACTTCCGGGAAGAACAGAGAGACAGACAAATATCTTCTATCCCTGGTGCTGAAAACTTTGAGAAGTAGAAATAAGTGAAGTTTTGGTAGCATCAGCCTAGGGGGAGTTTGTTGGATCATAAGAGGCTGTTGCAACCAAAACAATAACACTTAGAAGATTTTGAGTACTACATGCAAAGGACTTCCGAAGCCAAGTGTGGGACTTCCGAAGGAAGAAAGAGTTCTTCCGAAGTCTAAGTGTAAAATACACTTCCGAAGGAGAACTCCAACTTCCGAAGGTAAAGAAGCTACTTCCGAAGGTTCAAGACTTGAAGACAAAGTTCTGAAGTCAACTTCCGAAGAATAAAGAAGTCCTTAAAGCCTCGGAAGCATAGAAGCATCTTCCGAAGTATAAGTGGCTTCGGAAGAACTTGTTCTTCCGAAGCCAGTTAACCTTCGGAAGAACACTTCTATTATCCAGTAGACATAAGTATGGTCTGTCTGACAGTCCGCTGCAAATCTCTGAGATACTGCATGGCGTTTTCTCAAAAGCCATGTAGTTGACCATACTTTAATCTACTGTTTACCTTTCCATGTTAAGTACAGTTGCCATCTTTAGTTGGTGACAAAAGGTAAGTCATGGACATGTCATGACTACCATATCTTAGATAATACTTTATCTAAGATACCTTAACTATAGCATTGTAGTATATGCTTTAGTCTTAGGTTTCCAGCTGGTATCAAGTATAACCGGCTGTAGGATCTAGTATATATAGTTTCTCATTGTAACTCTTGTAGTATGCTTGTAAGTGTCTTGTAATCTTGAGTTGAGAAATAATATATACAAGTGCCTTGAAAATATTTCTGCTTGTTGTTACTTATTATATTACTATCAACTCTTGCCAAAGACGTTGCTTCATCTTGTTTGAGTGACTATTATAAGTGAGTTTGAGAGAAAACAAGTGTTAAGTGACAAAACCGATCCTGCATGGCTTGGGTGACCCAGAGGAATCACACATCATGAACTCAACCCACTATCCTTCAGAGGATGAGGGCACATTCTTCTTCTTCTTGTTCTCATTATCAGACAAATTACTTGATTTTATCTTCCATAACCCAGTTTTGTGTAAAGCCTGTTTGTGATAAACAAACGACTGGCTTATTGTTTAAACTTTAGGTTCACTAATCCTCTTAGGTGGAGTATTTAGATCTCATTTTAGAAAAACTTGGTTTTGCATCATAAAGTTCAATTTTCTTTTTGGGCGTCTGATAATAAGGACAATTACGAGAGATATGTCCTTGTTTTCCACAACTGTAGCATGATCTCCCTTCTACAGATTGAAGAAATTTTTTATGTGGCGTTGAGTTTGGTAAGGGTGTGAGTTTTGTCTGGTTGGGTTTTGTCACTTCTTTTAGATGTTTCAGCTTCTTTAACAAAATTAATTGTTTTAACATTTTGAACATCTTTAAGTATTAGTTTATTTGGACTTTGATGAGTAACACGTTTTTGGTTAACTGGATTAGTCATATTTGGTTTAGAGGTAGACGTGTATGAACCTGACCTTAAATTAACCTTTTCAATTTGATCATCCAAATTTTCAATAGGCATCTTTTCTTTTGATTTCAAAGTAGATTCCTTCTGTTTAGTGATATTTTTCATAGATTTGCCCGTAGAATCGGGATCACTAACCAGAGGAGTGGACACCACATGATCCTTTACTAGGTTATTATTGATTGGTCTACATTTAGTGTTCAAAAGGACTGCATGTGGTGGAGGAATTACTTTATAACCCAGAGCTTCCCCATTATTTCGTTCTTTCACCAAGTTTTAAACTATGTGAGAAGAACTAACCAAACTATGCAGTTTTTGTTTTAAAGATTCAACTTCAACTTCTAAAACTGCTTTTTCCTTTTTCGTTTCTTCCAAAGAATGTAAATAAAACTTTATGTCGTTTGATTGATTTAATGCAACAACCTTGGTTTCCCTTCGTTTTTTCCCTAATAGTTCTATCTTTTCTTTGAAGCTGCACTCATTTTGTTTTAAAATACGATTAGCCTCAGTGCAGAGTTGTAAATCGTTTACCAAATTATCATTGTGTTCTAATAACCTTGCAAATTTTAGATCAATGCTTTCCCTAAATTTGTCACATTCAGTACAAGCATGTTTTTCAAATAATTGGTCTTTAGAACTTACCTGTGAGGAATCAGACGAATCAGCCATCAAAGCTTTATCAGACTCTTCGTTGACTGGAGATTCAGAGTTTGTTGCTCTGAGGTCTTCCTCAACCAAGTGATTTACAACATTCACAGCTTCTTCGGTATCTGACATCGCTTGCTCAGCTATGATCTCACCTTCTCTAGCAGATCCATCATCCAGTGCATCGACAAAAGCAATAATTGATTCACCCGGAGAGACAAAGCGGAAGGACCAGTCTTGCCCTTCATCACCTTGAGCAGTCAGAGCCTTTGTCTCTTTACTTGAAGAAATAGTTCCAATCATGTCTTTGTCTAGACGGTTGAATGTAGGAAATGGGTTTCCATTTCCAGTTTTCTTGCGCTTTACACATTCACGTTTAAAATGCCCTTTTTCACCACAGTTGAAACATGTGACTTTGGATTTGTCAAAACCAAAAGTCGTATCTTTAGTGGCAACTAGATTTTGCCCCGTCTTTTTGACAAACTTCTTTGCTCTTCTGACTGCACTAGCCAAGGCCCACATTATGTCCATTCTTTCTAGCTCATTTTCATCAACTTGCTCATAATCCTCATCTGCAAGATGACAATTTCCAATCTTACCGGCAACTAAACCATCATAAGATTGTACAACAGCCGCTAGAAGATCCATGTGCTCCTAAGCAACTTCCACTGTGATATTACCGAGATTCTCAGTCTTCAACTTTGTAGTATTTGCCGCAAGAACTATGTATTGGGTTCCAGATGACCCTGACGTTTCGGTTCCTGAAGCACTATTATGTGAAGGAGCTGAAGAACTAGACACGAACGTTGTTTGTAACGGTGCTCCTGAAACAGCTGGAGTCGGAACTGAGTTGTAAAGTGAAGGACTCTGAACATAGGATCCTTTCTTTGACTTGTATTTCATTCGCAGTTCTTCCTCCCTTAATTTTAAGATGAAATCATTTATGTCTAGCGTCGTAAGAATGTCGTTTTGTCTCAGATTAGACACAAATGAATCCCATTTATCAGGCAAACCATCAGCAAAGCTTGAAACTTTATCTTCCATAGATGTTGTCACACCATGAGTGTGCAACTCACTCATTAGATGATAGAATCTGTCAATAATATCATCCAAGCTCTCATTCCCTATCGAAGAGAAATTATCAAATTCCTTTTTGAGAGCTTTAGCCTTTAGTGCTTTGAGAGTTGCGTTTCCATCATATCTCTTCTCCAATGCCTCCCATAACTTTTTAACCTGCTTGTTCTCAGAGAACTGATGAAAGATCTCCTTAGGTATCGACTGAGTCAACAAGGCATATACTTTCTTTTCAGCATTGAACAGAATCTTCTGAGCTTCACTCTTTCCTCCCAAAGTCAACTTGACTCCATTAGCACTGACTGGTACCGTATAACCCGTCTCAATGGATGTCCAAATATTTGGATCAACTCCATTTAAATAGATTTCAAACCGTTGTTTCCACAGTGGATATTCATCTAACGTTAACAGCTTTGGCGGTTTATTATATTTTCCAATCTCATTCTCCAGAAGTAGAAGGTTCTGGATGCGGGAGTCCTTTTCGGCAGTAAATGCAGCAAATTGGTCTTCCATTGCTTTAAACTTGGTACTTTTAGAAAAGGACAATTTCACTCGTGTGAATGGGCTATGAGTATGGATCACTCGTGGGAATGAAGGATGCGAATGAATTCAATCGTGCGTATGAACAAGGTGATTGGAATCAACCGACTGGAGTTGTTCAGTCGTGCGGATGGGAGATGCGACTAAGTTCAGTCGTGCGAATGGAATATACGAAGGAGTTCAATCGTACGAATGGACCAATCGTGCGACTGAAGGCTGATGAGTTTGTAAATCGAATATTTTGACACTTTGACACAAAATATGAGTTTTCCAGAAACCCTAATCTGCCGTATAATGAAAAACAGAGACTTTTATGCATGCAAATGTCAAAAACACCTTTTGAAGCAAAACAATGACTCTTTTGATTGAAACACGTAGATTTTAACACCAAAACTAATCGAATCCAACGCAGAATCACGAGCCAAAGCTTTGATACCACTTGTTAGGACCGTGTACGTACGGAGTACTAACGGATTCTGCGTGAACCAGATCAAATAATGCGAAATCCTATTTGATTGGCGATCCAATCAGTGAGAACGATAACCCAATCGATATAACAATAACCTAAACGTTAAAAATGAGTAGGAATCCATCAAGATCGAACTATGAAGTTGGATTGGCTGTTTGGGACACTCTGGACGGCTTAGGTTTATGAATATTCGAAGTCTCTCTCAAAGTGTTATGTTTTTCCATGAATTAAGTGGTATTTATAGGTTTGTAGTTTTAATTCATACGACTGAACCATTAGCATGGTTCAGTCGTGCGACTGAATCATGTGGTTGATTCATACGCACGACTGAAGGTTCAGTCATGCGACTGAGTCAATCTTATGTCTCAATCATATGACTTAACCAGTCTCCTGGTTTAGTCATGCGACTGGTCCATAAGCATGATATATTCGTGCCTATGGTCCATAAGTATGGTCCATTAGCGTGAATTATCACCCGACTAAGTTGAACATATTACTTAATCATTATTGACTAAGAACTATGTACAACAACCTCAAACCTATATATGATGTTTATATATATGACATTAATAATATGAAACATTCAAAGACAATTAAACATCAAGACATATAACATATTTCATTTCATCATCATATTAATCATATGTAAGACATGAAAGACTTTTACATTTAAGTACATAAACTAGGAACATCATGTATCTACAAAAAGGTTTGGAACCTATGTCCTCTTCCTCAAGGGAAGACTACCATAGGAACCAAATGGGTTTTTAGGAATAAGAAAGATGATAGAGGACTTGTCATCAAGAACAAGGCAAGACTAGTTGTTCAAGGGTATACTCAAGAAGAGGGAATTGACTACACAAAAGTTTTTGCTCCTGTAGCAAGACTTGAAGCTGTTAGGATATTCCTAGCTTTTGTTGCATCCAAGAACTTCAAGGTCTACCAACTTGATGTCAAGTGTGCTTTTCTTTATGGGGTGATTGATGAAGAGGTGTATGTCAGACAACCACCTGGGTTTGCAGATCCTGATCATCCTGATTATGTCTGCAGGCTTGATAAAGCTCCTTATGGGCTGCACCAAGCACCAAGGAAGTGGTATGAGACTCTATCTCAGTATCTCTATCAACATGGCTACAAAAGGGGTACTATTGATGGATCTCTCTTCATCAAAGGAGCATGAAATGACATAATGCTAGTTCAAGTATATGTAGATGACATTATCTTTGGGTAAACTAATCCAAAGCTCTGCAAAGACTTTGAGAAGCTGATAAAGGACAGGTTTGAAATGAGTGCCATGGGGGAACTCAATTTCTTTCTAGGAATTCAAGTGAAGCAAGTTGACAATGGTATCTTCATAAGTCAGTCAAAGTATGTACAAGACATACTTGAAAGGTTCAACATGACTGATTGTAAGGTTGCTAAGACACCCATAGCCTGAAATCATTCCCTTGGACCTGATCTTGAGAGGGAGTGTGTTGATGAGCATCTCTACAGGGCAATGATTGGGTCTCTTATGTACCTCACAGCTAGCAGGCCAGATATCATGTTTGCTACATGCATTTGTGCAAGATATCAAGCCAACCACAAGATGTCACACCTAGTCACTGTCAAAAGAATTTTAAGATATCTCAAAGGTGCTCCATCACTTGGCCTTTGGTATCCAAAGAATTATGACTTTAATCTGTATGCTTATACAGATAGTGTCAATTTCTTGGTGGAAGAGTAGTCTCTTGGCAATGTAAGAAACAATCTTGTGTGTCTGCATCAACTGCTGAGGCTGAATACATTGCTTCTGCAAACTGCTGTGCTCAAGTGCTTTGGATTCAAAATCAGATGCTGGACTATGCATTCAACTTTAAGGAGACTCTCATCCACATAGACAACAACAGTGCTATCTCCATCACGAAAATCCTGTGCAGCACTCAAGGATAAAGAATATCAATATCATGTATCATTTGATTAGAGATAACTTTGAAAAGGGTTTAATCAAACTAGTCAAAGTTAACACAAATGAACAATATGCTGATTTGTTCACCAAAGCTTTTGATGAGTAGAGATTTAAATATCTTGTATCAACCATTGGGAAGATTAACTTTGAATATCTTTTCTTAAAACTTAAATATATTTATTCTAAAACCTGTGTGTCCTAAGTTGTCTATTTTATCACCTTCATAAGCCCTTGTTTTTTTTTGGAAGAAAATTTTTTCAAAATACTTTTCTTAGATTTTTGAAAATTTTGATCTCTTCGGAAGATTTAAAATTACCTTCAGAAGAAATTTATGTCTTAGTAAACAAATAACTACTTCAGTAATTTTACCTTCGGAAGAAATTTATAAAATATCTTCCAAAGCTTAAAATCAACTTAAGTACTCTGCATGTTTTCAAAGAACAAGTTTCTTCCGAATACAATTTACCTTCGGATGTTTTTATTCTCCTTAGAATAAAAATCTCTGAGTGTTAATTCTCTTCCGAAGCAAAATTCTGAAAAAACCTTTGAAATTTCTTCCGAAGCCAATTTGCCTTCGAATTCAAAACTTCCGAAGCAAATAACCTTCGGAAGTTTCTCGACTTCCAAGAAAACTATTTTTTGGGTAAAAGTAAACTACTTTTCAGAGGTGGGACCGACATCCAGATTTCAAAGTTTATCCTTTTTCTTTAACTTTGTCTCAAATCCTTTTCACATAAATACCCAACGGTTCCCCCCTCTTTAACTATCTTCGTCAATTACACTATTCCTTAAACCTAAATTCTCTCAGACCGCCTTTGTTCTTCATCTTTCTTCATCCTTAAGCTTCTAAAATCGCCAACCTAAACCGCAGAAACAACCCAGATTTCTCCATGCAACTTCACAGGCAACACAACCAGGTTGCTCTATTAAGCTCAGAGAAAGATGAAAGTTTCTCAGAGATTTGCTGTTTCTTAACTCTATCCAACTACTTCACCTCCCTAACCATTGATCCTACTCTCTATGAGGATCATTTGCTTGAATTCTGGAAGACCTGCTAAGAGGTCATTATGGATGGGGAGAAGGCATTGTCTGCCACATTGCAAGGGAGGACAATCTTCATCACTCCAGCCATCATCAATACTCACTTGCAGCTGGATGATGAAGAAGGTGAATTGTCTTTCCCAAAGGAAGCTGTAAATTATTCCTTTGAGCAGATGGGCTATTAGGGAGATTTGTCTGTAAAGACCTTCAGTAAAGAGAATGTCTCATCCCAATGGAAATACCTGCTTCATGTGGTTATCCACAGCTTGTCAAACAAGAATGGAGGGTGGGACCAGATTCCTGAGGATCTCTTCTTCATAGTACATGGAATGGTTCAAGGGGTCAAGGTACTCTAAGTTTGTTTATACCAATTTGCTTGCTAACTTGGACTCCTTAGAGTATTATATGTTTCCTAGATATGGGCTCACAGTTGAGGGAAACAGATAATATTCTTAAATTGGGACAGATGAAGCCCAGCATCTTTAAAATTATGAAGAAGCCAACTGTAGGCTTCTCAGGGGTAGAAATAGCCCTTGTCCCAAAAATATTAGAGCTCATTGCTCAAGGTGACAACCTAGCAACACAAGCTAGTGTTGAACCCACACCTTCTACCTCCCAACCACCAAAAAGACCACAAATCACCCTCACCTACCAAAGAAAATCCAAACGAACCCCTGCTCAAGCTATTGAGTCTGTGCAGGCCCCCATACACTCACCCATACAGGAGGAAGTGGACACTGGAGCTCCCACTTCCCCTGAGGAGCAAACCACTCCCATCTCTTCAAGAATCAGTGGTGAGGTTCCTCATGCTCCCCATGATGAGCTCACAAGCCCAACTGCCTTAAGCCCTCACTCTGAGTCTCAACACTCAAGTGAACAACCTTCAGGAGACAGTTACCATCCCCAGCCTTTAGACTTAAATCAACCCATTCCCAACCTCTCATTCTATACTGATTAAGACTTAGGTTTTAGTGGGTAGCATGAGTCTCTCTACTCTTCCCCTACTCAAAGAGAGATGAGTACTCCTGAGTCTCCTTTGTCTAGCCCACATCAGTCACCCATCACTAAGGTGGATACTTCTGAACCTGTTCATGATATCCATATGGAAGAGGCTCTTACTTCTACAAGTGATTACATCATTAAGACCTCAACCATGGTAACTCAGCCCATTGACACTTCAACTGAGGCTGTCAATGTGCAGAGGAAATCCAGTAGCCAAGAACCTGAAGCTAGTGGTGAGAGAGAGGACCTTGGTCCAATCATCTCATCCCCCAATGATTCTTCTGATGAAGATAAGGGGAATCTGAGACTAAAGGTTCAAAAGCTATCAAAAACATGCTCCTATTTAGTCTCTATGGTTAGTCACCTTGAATCTCAGGTGACTACCCTGCAAAATATGGTCAATGATTAGCAACTTGAGATATCTTATCTCAAGGAAAAACTAGGTGGGAGACCTTTAAGGGGAGCTAAACCAGGAAACACAAGAACCTGTGAATGTGATTGACCTAACTCCTAGCTCACCTATGCAAGAGGGTGATGCTACCAAAAAGGGGGAGAAAGTCATTACAGTCACAGAACCTGGGAGTTCTTCAGGGAGTATGGACATTGAGGACTCACCATCCTCACTTGCAATTGTGCATACTCAGCAACTTCCTCAAGTTAACATTGATGCGGATATTATAGACTCTGTCATTAGGAGTTTCTTTGAGGAACGCATTCCAAGGGCTATCTCATCCCCATCTCAAGGAACTACAAACTATGTTATTGGGTGGAGGTATGATGCTGATAGAAGAGCCCTCATTCTTCACAGAGCTCAAGGGCAGCAAGAAGTATTCAATTTTCAGACCTTGAACTACTATGAAGGTCTTGACCTGATCAACATGCCACTTGTCAACCCAAGTCAATCAAGACAAGCTGACAGGTTAGCACTCAGGATTCAAGATACAAATACTGAAGAGTTCTGCCTTAGAAGGAGACAAAGGCAATCTGGTAATGTCATTGGTCAACTTGATATTGAGGCAGATCCTAAGATTAGCTTCAAAGGGAAAACCTTGGCTGAAGGCCCAGTGATAAAGCCTGAGAGCCCTGTCACACCAACAACTGCTTCAGAAATTCATTCCCTCAGTGAAACACCTAATGGTGAAGGTGTCTCACAACCTCTCTCTGGCCAGAGCTTGGATGCTACACCAAGCAATAAAGGCCAAAGCTCTGTCCATCCTGTGTCACAAAGGTCTATGGGTGACAAAGGGAAAATGATTCTAACTCCTGAGAAGATTGAGGAGGAGGAGAGAGAGAGAGAGGAAGAGGAAGCTAAGGGGAAAAAGTTCCTCTGGGTCTTCAGGCTTTATGCAAGCTGCAATCAGGGCTGCCCCCAAACCAAACACTAAAGATGATGAGTTGAGGTCAGTCAGGATTACTTACTTGTAAACCAGGAACTATGACATAGATGATATTATATCTCTTCCCTCAGAGTAACTAAATGAACTGGCTGACATGGAAGTGTCAAGAGAGATGAAGGAAGCAGAGGATGCAAGGCTACTTCTCTAATTCAAAGAGGAGAAGAGACAGAATAGGTTATACAAGCATGTTCAAACTCTCTCCCCAGTTCAAGAAAGCCCCGTGCAAGAGGTTGTGGCAGCTACACAAGAACCTCAGGTAGACAAGGAAACAGATAGGCAAAACATGATCAACTACCTGAGTGCCATAGGTCTCTACCAGGCATCTGCTGACAGACAAAGGATGATGAGCTTCTTGAAGCTGTATGGATTCTTCAAAAGAAGACTTGGCTCTATGTCTCTATCCACAATGGATGAGCATATCAGGGTAATCAAGCAGAAGATCAAGAGTGGAGAGTTGATTGACTTACACTCCCCTCCAAGTCAAGTCCCACCTGAAGTGGAGGTTAAGGTTGAACAACCTGAGACAACATAACCTGGACCTCTTGCTGAGCCTTAGCAAGCTTCATTTCTGATTCACAGCAGGGTCAAACTCCCTCTCCTTCTGAACCTGTGAGGGAGTAACACCCAACTGAGCAAGACAAGACTGATCAACAAGTTGCTGCAGACCAGTCTTCTCAGTTGAATTCATCTAAGAGAAAGAAAAGGATGGATTCCATACCAAAGTCAAAGAAAAAGAAGAAGCCTGAATCAATCACCTCTACACCTCAGGGTGAGTTAGATCAACCTGAGGAAGTGCATGAGGAGGCAGCCCAATGAACTCCAATCCAAGTGGCTCCTCTTGTAGCTGAAAGACCCATCTTATCATGGACCTTCACAACTAATCTAGAAAGATGGCATGTGATCAGAGATCAAGGTGTTGAGAATGTCTACACATGACAAGACTTATTCAACCTACCTCTGCATGATCTCTTTGAGATGAGAAGATATTATAAGAGTCTGAGTGATCCTGACCATCTGATGAAGAAGGGCATGGTTATCATCATTATGAGGACTGTCAACAACTTAAGATCTTCAAATGTTTTGGTAGCATCAGCCTAGGGGGAGTTTGTAAGGATTCCTATAAGTCTGATGCAGCCAAAACATCCAAAGTCTCTCTGCATTTATGCACTAAAGAACAGAAGTAAAAATGCTTCAGAAGTTTTACACCAAGCACTAGAAATATTTTAAGTGTAAAATCTTCCGAAGCCAAGACCAACATCTTCCGAAGCCAAAAATGAAGTCTTCAGAAGGTTCAAAGACAAAGTCTTCCGAAGCCAAAGAGTGAAGACAGATTTCTTCTGAAGACTTTTAGAGACATGCTTTTATCTGATGTACTTTACCATAAAGCGGACCACCTTTCCGCTGCAACTCTGTAAAGTCACCAACTTATATGAGTTGGTGAAAAGGTCCATGCTTTTGGTAACTGTACATTAAGGTCTTGAGGCTGTGCTTTCTACTTTATGTACTTTTATCCTTTTTGTAATATATTAGGATGTGAGCTATGGCATGTCATAGTCACCAGTCAAAAGGCAAATCTGCCGTTTGACTCTACATTTGATTTTGTAGTTGTCTAGTCAATTGTATCCAGGTGGCTTTCAAAGTATGGCCGGCTGTAAGATGTAGTATAAAGTATCTCAAGTACTTGTAACTTTCCATTGTATGCTTTGTAACATTTTGTAATAGAACTTGTAAAGCAATATACATCATTCTTGAAAACCAATTACTTATGTTGTTTGCCATCTTATTCTGTCTCATATTTACTTGTGTTCTTAGCATCTTTCACTAAAAGTTAACTAGTTCCCTATTTGATCTGTTAAGTGTTCTAAGCAACTCTCCTCATTGTGTTGTTGTGTTGGAAGTGCATACCCTTCACCGGTCCTGCAAAGGTGCATTTTTGTATGGACCAATCACTGATGATGTGTATGTCAAGCAACCTCAAGGTTTTGAAGATGCTGAATTCCTTCATCGTGTGTACAAGCTAAGCAAAGCTTTATATGGTCTACATCAAGCTCCAAGAATCTGGTATGAGACCTTGTCCGATCATTTGATCCAACATGGATACACAAGAGGGAAAATTGATCCAACCTTATTCATCAAGAAGGATGCAAATGATCTCTTATGTGTGCAAGTGTATGTGGAAGATATCATATTTGGTTCTACTAGTCAGAATTTGTGCTCAGAATTTGAAGAGATTATGAAATCACGTTTCCAGATGAGTTCTATGGGAGAAATCAATTTCTTCCTTGGATTGCAAGTAAAACAATCTGTAGATGGTATTTTTATCAATCAAGAAAAGTTTGTTGATAAGCTATTGAAGAAATTCAAACTACAAGATTGTCAATCTATCAGAACTCCAACTCACGTCAATACCAAGATTGATCCTGATCCGAAAGGAAAATCTATTGACTAAACATTATACAGATCTATGATTGGTTCTTTGATGTATCTTACTGCATCTAGACCTGACATAATGTTTGCTGTTTGTGTATGTGCCAGGTATCAATCATACCTGAAGGAATCTCACCTAATCGCAGTCAAACGCATATTCAGATATCTCAAAGGAAAACCAGCTCTAGGGTTATGGTATCCTTATGAAGGAAACTTCGAGTTACATGGATATACTGACATTGATTATGGGGGATGTTGTCAAGATAGAAAATCTACTACGGGTGGTTTTCAGTTTTTGGGTCCTAGATTAGTCTCATGGCAGTGTAAGAAACAAACAAATGTCTCTGTATCAACTGCAGATGCCGAGTACATAGCTGCATCAGTAGGATGTTCTCAAATCCTTTGGTTACAAAACCAATTGTTGGATTACGGGTTTAATTTTCAAAAAACTCCTATTTACATTGATAACACCACTGCTATGTTTATAACAACTAATCCTGTTCGATATCATTTTTTTAGAGATAACTCTGAAAAAGGTCTAATCATTTTGATTCAAATTTCAACTGAAAAACAATTAGCTATCCTGTTTACAAAAGCCTTTTTACCATGAAGGTTTGAGTATCTGATTGAGTCTATTGGTCTTATTAATCATGTTGAAAACTAATTTGTTTTATCAAAATGATAAGAAGCCTCCCTCCTTTTCATAAACAACTCAAAAGGAAAACTATCAAAGTTGACTGCCTGATTGGTGTGTGTGTGTGTGTGTGCTAAAACAAAAAGCAAATACAAAATTAGAAATTGCAAAATCAAAATAGAAAAATATAAAAAGGAAAATACAAAAATATAAGTTTAGATGTTTATTTCTTTAGAATTGAATCTGCCTCTGCAACATGTGAGAAATGATAGTACATAAGATTTTATCAGTTGCATACTTCACTCGACAATAAAGTCTGACATGATCAGATATGATGTGTAGGTAAACTCATGCAATTATTCTGAAAAAGTAGATTCTTATGATTTAACTAAATCATTATGCATTGGTGGATATTCATCTTAGTTCATATGAGTGGTGTTGACTTATCTGTCTGATTGCTTGTCAAGTCACAAACTCACACCTGATGGTGATATAAATAACCATGAGATATGTTTACCGCATCTGTTCGCTTCTCTGTTATGAGTCATCATAGACCTGAAGTGACGAGGTATCCTCTGTTGTAAGTCATTACAGATCTGGATATTCTCACCTGATGCAAAAGATGCCAATGTGCACAATCCTTTCAAAGTCCAAAATGGATGTCCTCTAATTCTTATAAATCATTTATATCCAATTCTTTATGAAACGGATTTAGGGATTACCTAATGGCTTGTCCATGGTGGTTTTCTCAGAGATTATAAAATGGTTTACCATAATGATTATCTCATTGACCTAAACATGAGATCTGGTTATACATATATGTCAGGTAATTAAGCTGAGAAAAAGTGCTTGCTTGCATACCTTGACGAGGGTCGGACTCTCTATGTCTAAGTGTGGTATCCATAATGTCATATCTAATAGAACCTTAACAATCCAAGAATTGAAAAGTAGGTGTGCTAACACTTTTACCAAAGTACTCATGGTCTGTCCTTAGATCTCGAGTCTCCTTTGCTACTATAACATTAACCGGGAACACACCTGATCAGGATTTAATCATTGTCTATGACTATCCATAATTTATTTTATTTTAATTTGCTGATTCTTATTTGATATGATCTCAATGTAGGCATATGATTCATTGTACATATAGTAGAGTTTTCATTCTGCTTTATTTTGAGTTGTGCATGATTTTATGTGTGCATGCATGTTAATAATGATTGTTTTTCTCCATTTTCAACTTATATAAACTTCTAAGTTTGTGAACTTAAAAGTTTAGGGGAGTAGTAATTGAAAAATAGAAAACCAGAATAAATGTTGAAAAGGATGATACTAAATTTTCAAGTATGTGTGTGTTTGATATGATACAAAAATGAACCTAACAAAAACCTAATAAAATTTCAAATTCTTTTTGATTTGAAATATGGAAAAGCTTTTTTCAAATAATTGAGTTGAGATTATTTATAACTTTTGAAAATTTCAAAATTTTTGAGACTAAAATGACGGGAAATTAAATAGAAAAATACAAGGTAAAGTTTGAGTGAGAAAATAAAATTTTTAAATAATAAAGTCAAAATTTTTGTGTGGTCAAAAAGTCAAAGTCAAAATTTGGCCAAGGATTGACAATTTCATGAAGAACAGTGAAAATTTTCAAAATTAGGGTTTAAATAATTATTGCGAAAAATTACAAGTGTTAGAAGTATATGCGTCTAAACAGTGACCATAATTCCAAGTTTATAAACATGATGGATTTTCAGTTTCAAGACAAGTGTTGGGCGTTTTGATTCCAACTCATGCGCCTAAACAGTAGTCATGAGTCTGAAAATTTGGTTAAGTCTTGGGCGTTTTACACTAGGTCATGCGCCTAAACAGTGCCAGTCATTTCATGTTGAAAATAAACCAAGTGTGGACTCTTGAAAGCCATGGGCCTAAACAGTTCTCATACAAACTGAGGGTACATGTTTTTGTTAAAGTGTTAGGCGTTTCAGGATAGGTCATGCGCCTGAACAGTTCTCACGCGCCTAAACAGGGATCATGGCCTGAACAGTGCAAATGCACCTAAGTCCTTCGATAAAATTGTCCAAGTGTAACTCATGCGTCTAAGTCTCATGCGCCTATACATGGGTAATGCGCCTGTACAGTGCCAATGCGTCTAAGCCTCATGCGTCCCAACAGTGGTCATGCGCCTACATAGTTGTAATGCATCCAAGGGTTTTTCACACTTGACAGATTTCTTCTCATTCAAACATTTTCACTCATTTACACTATGTTCTTACTCTTATTCTCTCGACGAGCATTATACTCTTTGTTTAGATTGATTAGCTAAGATTGTTGGCATTCTAAGGTATACTCGGTGATTCTAACAACAAGTTGAGTATACTTCATCAAATCATTGCCCATAATCATCACATTCAAATGGGAGTTTGATACCTATTTGGGCGTTCGAACCCTAAGAACTTGAATAATTTGAATGTTGTTGATAAATGCGATTGATTGTTCAAAATTTAATATGAGATTGTTGTTAACGCATTTTTTCGACTTGTTTAACATCAACATTCTGAATTTCATCACAAAAAGTTTTTGATGATTCATGAATTCATCAGTGAAAAATAATAATAAAAAATGTGATACAAAAATGAATCGACAAATTAAATTTTCAAATAAATTTTGCTTGCTATTCATCAAAACTGAAATAATTCTTTCAAATTAACAAGGAACAAGTTACTTAATTGACGGTATATGTTAAAATTTGATTAAACATAAAAAATTCAGTAAGTGTTCTAACACTTAAAATTTTTTTTAAAATAAACATGATCAACTTTTAAAATATAAAAGTTGTTAAGTAAAATTTAAAAATAATAAAGGAATTATAACTTGGTATATGATTGTTAAAAACTCATAAGAATGATTGATTTGTATTCAAAAACATTTGAGAACTCAAGTGTGTTGAACACTTCGAATATTTAAAAAAAAAATTAACAAAATATTTTGAGAGTTATATTAATGTAAATTCCTTCATACCTTATTATTGTTTCTTTGTGTATTATAGATGGTTGTGCTAAAATTTGAGCCAAAGCATAATGTGGCAGCTTTTCTAGATGAAGATGTTAGAGAAGCAACTGTATATGAAGAGATGATCAGATTTATTCTGAGGACTAAGTATGTATATGCCATGTGTGCACGTCCAGCTATTAATGCTAGATTGATAAAGAAGTTCTGGAGAAGAGCTGAGGTAGAAAGAGATGATGATGGAAACAAAGTACTTAGAGGATTTGTGACTAGTGATAGAATGATAGAGATTTCTGAACAGTCAATCAGAGTTGCTCTTAGACTGGGAGACAATAAGCCTCAAGATCTAGCAAAGTACACCTTTGATAAGTGTAGAGAGGTTTTCATAATGATGGGACACCCAGATAACTTCCCTAAGAAACAAATCTTCAGGGCTAGGGTGTATAACCATTGGAAGTTACTATTTTACATATTCCAACATTGCATGTCCAAGAGAAGTGTTGGATGGAATTCTTTTCCAGTGGACATTGCATCACCTATCATTGATTTAGCTACAAACAGAAGGTTCAACATGGCTAAATGGATCATGATAGATTCATTTTCAATTTGGAAAAAGGGAAAAGAAACAAGTATTTGATGTACCCAAGATTTCTTCAGTTGATCATCAATGAAGAACATCCAGATCTGTATGTACATGGAGTAGGAGGTGACAGACTTGAGCTTGAGCATATGTCTGAGATTATGTACAAGAGATTGGCTGCCATTACTGGGCTCCAAGTGTTCCTTTATTTGAGTATATGAGGAATGTTTCTATGGATGAAGTTGATATTCATCAACAACATTTTCATTTGATTGAGGGTGAACTACTGGATCCAAATGATCTAATTGATGATGTAGTTGAAGAAATAGTTGAAGAAGAAGACGATGATGAAGATGAGGATGAAGAAGAACAAGATCATGATGATAGTTCTTCAAATGATGATGATGATGATGATGGTGGAGATAATCAAGGAGATGAAATTGAAAGAAATAAAGGAGAAGTTGATCAGAAGATGGATAGTGAGGAAACTGTCTCTGATCAAAGAGATGAGACTGCTGGTCATGATGGAGGTGATGATGAGATAAATGATGAGGAAAGAGAGGATGGGAATAATGTGAATGATGAAGCTGTTGATGGTAATTTAGATCAAAATCAAACATTTGATTTTGAGTTTATGGATGCTATGTAATCTGAGCCTATTACATACAATGTATGTTCTGGTGTACAATCTCCAATTCAAGAACAATAGCTGATGGTGGTGAATGAATCAGTATTGAAACAAACAAGTGATGTTTGTGTTCAAACTGAAACTGATAGTGATGAGGAAGTAATTGATGATCTAAAAGCAAAAGTTGCTAAAAAAGATGAAAAAATAAAACAAAAGATGTAAAGATAGTTGCCTGGAAGTACGATGAAGTGTTTGATGCGTTCTTGATAAAACGACTAAATGCAATATGTGATGTGTATCATTTTTACTCAAGTATAGTTACTTTGCAGTGCAAGACTTGAAAGAATTACACAAGTTGCATCTCATTAACCCCTCCAAAGCTGCTAGAGGAGAGAACTTTGTGAAGTTACTTGATAGAGGAATCACACGAATGCCATCTTTTCTTCAAACATGATGTGATCAAGAAGATAAGGCATATTTTGACACAATGAGGAGAGTTGAGAAGAAAGGAGAATCAAGAACAGAAATGGCAGATAAATATTTAGAAGCATTTGGTGATAACTACTTTGAGAAAGTAACCAATCCTGGATTGAAAGTAACAGATTGTACTCAAACGACAAAACCAATCCGGAGATGGTTTTATGACTCTGACACGTTTCATCTGAAGCTAGTAAGAGATGAAGATGATTGGGAAAAAGACATGATAAATCTATTTGGAGTTTTTGAACTGAAGTTACTTCATCCGAGCTATATTTCATTTTTATCTAATCAAAAATTTGAGCAAGTGTCATCAGTGGAGGCTGAACATGATAGAAAGTATTTTATGATGATTATTAAGGTGATGAACGCAGCCATGGAGCGAATTTCATTGAGGAAAGCTCTGGCATATGCGTATATAGTCAAGAAAGATATTCATAACATAGAGTTCATGAGGATATCTAGCAAAGGTGTGTTGGAGGTGCATGTGAAAGATCAATCTGATCCTCTTGAGTTTTATGCAAATTTTGACATAGCAACATTATCAAAGGAGACTTTACAGGTGATGGATGCTATGGAGATAAAGACAAATGACTCAAAACCTGAGCAAGGGATATTAGCTGAAAAGTTCAAGTCTTCAATAAAGAAAGCTTTGCGAGAACTGGAGCTGTATAAGGAGAAGCCCACGTTCAAGATCAAAGAGGAGCCTGAAGATTTTTTTGACTGAATACAAATGCAAATCTTAGGGGGAGTATTGTTGGAGCATTAAAGATTAGCATTAGTTTTTAGTTTTTGTTTTTGTCATAGTATAGGGACTTATTGTGTAAATATATGTTCCTTAGTTTCTTGTATTAGTATAAATAGGATTATATGTATTTTGCAGGGTAGACTTTGGAATTAAACTCTCTCATTTGTACTTGTAATCCTTTGCTAATATCAATGAAATCTCTGTGAATTTTTGATATATTTGCTTAGTTGATTACTTTGTGCATATAATTGTCAATTGTATTTCATCATTAACACAGATCGATCCATTTGAACCTATAAGTAATCAAAATATATAATTGTGTCCGTGTTAAATTAAATAAGAGGATGATTACATATATACTAATAAAACAAAATATATAAATTCACACTCATTTTTCTACACTGTTCACACACTACTAGAAAATTAAACAATTGCAACTAAAATTTTAAGACCAAAAATAACAGTCGCAAAATTAGCGACCGAAAATGAAGCAGTCGTAAAATTAGTGACCGGTCAAGATTCGGCGGAAAAAAAGTTGCACAATTACCGACCTGACAAAGTAACAAAATGGTCGCAACATTTGCTACTGCCCAAGTGTGGTCGCAAAACAATCGCATTAAAAATAAAAAAAGAATGCAATAATGAAATAAACAATTAAATACAGTCTCAAAACGGTCTAGGTTTAACAATTATATAAGTTATAAAATTGAAAGCTAGATGAATAGTTTCTATATCTTATTGGATGTTTCGCTTTATTGTCACTCCACCTTATCAAACGTTGATGAACGATTCTTGATGAACGTTGTGTTTGTTGGGTTTGTTGGACCTTTAACATAGTTGTTTAACCATTTAAACAAGAAAACGCAGAGGAAACAAAGCAAAATAATATGTTTTATAATCTGAAATTTAAGCACATTATTTGTCAACAACAAACCCAAGATTGTAAGGATCATTTATATGTGAAAGAACTAGCATATAAGCAAAATATAACAACCAAAAGGAACCATGGAACTACCTTCCAAAGGCTGCCAAAACGTTAGATGAACTACCTTCCAAAGGCTGCCCCAAAAACGTAAGATTTGAAGAAGAGGATGAAGTTCTTGAAGGACCAAAACACCAAAGAAGATGTCCTAAAGCTTGTATACCCACAAGCATCAAGCAAAACACCTTGTTGCTAGGATTTTGACACCAAAAATGTGCAAGAATGTGGCTGCAGAAAACCCTTTTTCCAGCCTTGTTTATCTTCAAAGATGAGAGAAAAAGATGGTTATTGCATGTATGAGAGAGAGTAGAAAGTTGGAGTGTGTGACTAGTTATTGTGGTGTGTTGTTCCAAAGCAACAAAAAGATCAAAGATACCCCTAAAGGGGCGGCCTAAATGTTGGTTTAAAATGGGTGTCCCCCCATTTTAAACACCCACTTAATTGTTAACTACTTATATTATGAGTTATGTAATTACCCTTTTAATTATATAACTTACACACACTATTATTATTTGATGTTATTTAACCAACTTAAATAACATTACAAATAATGTACATGAACAAAATATCCTTATAAGTTGTTCTATCTCACATACAATTTATTTAGAAAACTCATTTTCTAAATTGGTGTAATTATTTAATTGCATGATCATATCATCAATTAAATACATATTGGTGTTTGCTAAACTTGTTATTGGGTATGACCCGACTTGGATCATAACGTACTAACCACATCAATGTTCTATGTGTCTTGGGCATAAAATCCAACAATCTCCCACTTGCACAAAATTCATAGAAGATTGATGCAAGTAGTAAATACCGCCTAACAATGGTTTACAACCCTTAATACGCATGACTAAAAGCCATTCAATAACATCATCCCCTTCAAGTATCCAACTTGAAATGATTTAGGTGAATTAATCATCTATCCTTTTGTTACAGATGTCATGTTAAATCCAAGGACACAGAATGATCATTCCTTGTTGATTTAACTTAATCAGGCCTTAGACATCTTGCTCTCAACGAATAAGAGGAACAAATTCCATCTTGACTACATACGTTTCTCACAATCACCTTATGTCACACCTGAACATAGCCTTATGTACTGTCCATTATTTCAGAGCAGTGAAGAACTAACTCAAGGTATAACACTTGGTGAATATCAAAACCCAATATGTATCTCCGGTCGGAGGATACCAAATGATATTCGCCTTTACTCAAATTTACTTATGATCAATCAAGAAGATTCCATGTAGTTAAATTTGAGATGCGGGTCAGTCCAATATTCGTATCCCACAAATATCTATAAACTTTGGCAGCAACCAATTGCTATATATTCATGCCTTATGAATATCCACCAATCCATGTTCATAATAGTCTTACGTTCATATTTGTTCCCAAAAACATGACTGACTACGGACATTTAGAATAATAAACATATTCATGGATATATATACATGCTAAAAGGAACATAACTCAAAATATCATAGATATATAAAAGAGTTAAATATTACAATTGTTCCATACTTTTAATACTAAACAGATCAATTCCAATCACTAGAATATCAAAGTCCTAAGGCACAAGTATGACTTTCATGCTTTGCCCTTTCAAGGAGCTTCGTGAGTGGATCCGCAATGTTTTGATCGGTGTGAACTTTACGAATACATATCTTTCCTTTTTCAACTTCATCCCTTATGTAGTTGAATACCCGCTCAATGTGTCTAGTCTTTTGATGTGCACGGGGTTTCTTGATTTGTGCAATCGCACCCTCGTTATCACAAAAGATTTCTAGGGGGTCTTGAATGGTAGGGACCACCCCTACATCAGCGATAAATTTCTTTATCCATGCAGCTTCCTGAGCTGCTAATGAGGCGGCTATGTATTCGGATTCTGTAGTGGACAATGCTACCACGTCTTATTTTGAACTCTTCCAGGACACTGCTCCTCCATTCATAATGAAGACATACCCCGATTGTGATCGAGAATCATCTTGATCAGTTTGGAAGCTTGCATCCGTGTAACCCTTTACAACGAGTTCCTCTTCACCAGACCCGTATATTAGAAACATATCCTTAGTCCTCTTAAGGTATTTCAATATATTTTTAACAGCCATCCAATGGCTATTACCTGGATTCTGCTGATATCTGCTTGTCATGCTTAACGCGCATGACACGTCCGGTCTAGTGCATATCATCGCATACATGATGGATCCTATAGCAGACGCATATGGGATGTCCTTCATTCGATCTTGCTCATCCTTTGAGCTTGGACATTGAGATTTACTCAATATTGTCCCTCTTTGAATAGGTACCATACCTTTCTTAGAGTTTTCCATCTTGAACCTTTTCAAGATTTTATCAATATATGCACTTTGGTCAGCGTTCCAAGCCAGGTTTTAACACCTTCCATGGTTGGAATATCATTTCCAAAAAGTAGTATGTCATCAACATACAAGACTAAGAATGTAATTATGCTCCCACTAGCCTTCTTATATACACAAGTCTCGTCAGCGTTCTTGATGAAACCAAAATTCTTGATCTCTTCATCAAAACGTTGATTCCAACTTCTCGATGCTTGTTTCAATCCATAGATTGATCTCTTTAACTTGCATACTTTATTAGGATGTTTTGGATCGACAAAACCATTAGGCTGAACCATATGGACAGTCTCTTCGAGATGTCCATTAAGAAAAGCGGTTTTGACATCCATTTGCCAAATCTCATAGTCATAATATACAGCTATGGCAAATAATATCCTAATTGACTTTAGCATTGCCACAGGCGACAAAGTTTCATCATAATCAACCCCTTGAGTTTGAGTGAAACCTTTTGCTACAAGTCTTGCTTTGTAAGTATCCAAGTTTCCATGCATATCTGTTTTCTTCTTGAAAACCCACTTGCATCCAACCGGTTTGGAGTTAAGTGGAGGGTCAACAAATTCCCAAACTTGGTTGTCATACATGGATTGCATCTCTACGTTCATGGCTTCCAGCCATTTGTCACAATCCGAATTGGACATTGCATCATGGTATGTAGTTGGCTCATCAGAGTCAACCACATAGCATCCATTCATGAAAAAGCCATATCTTTCAGGTGGAATGCTAACTCTACCAGATCTGCGAACGTTTTGTGGGTATTGATCAACCTCTTGATCATCATCAACAACCTCTTGTTGATTTCTAGTGTCAACAAAACGTGTATCGGTTTGTGGAACTTGATCCTCATCAAATTCCACTGTTCTATACGTTATTCCTTCCATATGGAACTTAGCTTCCAAGAACTCTGCCTTTCAAGCAATAAATACTTTTTGCTCTGTTGGATCAAAGAAGTAGTATCCTATACAGTCTTTGGGATTTTCAACAAATATACACTTAGTGGATCGACTTTCCAACTTGTTTTGGGTGTTTAGCTTGACATAAGCTTCACAACCCCATACTTTTAAATATGATAGCGATGGAACTCTTCCATGACATTTTTCAAAAGGTGTCGTATCCACTTTCTTGGTCGGGGCCATATTCAAAACACGAGTCGTGGAGAGCAATGCGAATCCCCAAAATGATAGAGGTAGTGAGCTTATAGCCATCATAGATCGAACCATATCCAATAGGGTTCGGTTTCTCCTTTCGGACACACCATTATGTTGTGGTGTTCCACATGGAGTAAGTTGTGAGACGATCCCACAACTTCTTAGATGATCCTGAAAAGCCTCACTTAGGTATTCACCTCCTCAATCTGAACGAAGAACTTTGATAGTTTTATTGAGTTGATTTTCTACTTTATTCTTGAAGATTTTGAACATTTCAAAAGCTTCATGTTTATGTGCCATCAAGTACACATAACCATAGCGACTATAATCGTCGGTAAAGGTAATGAAGTATCTTTCACCATTTCTAGTCATTGTCTTAAAAGGACCACATACATCCAAATGTATGATTCCCAATAAGCCTTTTGCCCTCTTATTAGTACCACTAAAGGGCGACTTGGTCATTTTACCTTGTAAACAAGATTCACACTTATCAAATGAACCACTTTCATTTGTTTTCAAAAGACCATTCTTTTGGAGTGTTTGAATCCGATTCTTGTTTATGTGACCAAGACGACAATGCCAAAGATATGAATCACTTGAACCCATTTTAAGTTTCTTGGTGCTTGATTGGTATAATGAGTTATTATAGGATGAATCATCATGAACCAATTCATAGATACCATTAAAAGGCATAGCCTTGAAATAAAAAACATCATCCATACAAACATAAATACCATTGTTTACAAACTTTAAATCATAACCACATTGTTTTAAAATGGAAACAGAAATTATGTTCCTAGTCAAACTAGGAGCATACAAAATGTTCTTAAGAACAACTTCCAAACCATTTGAAAGTTTCAAAATATAGTCTCCTTGGGCTTCGACATCAACTTTTTCTCTGTTGCCCATGTAGAGACTTGTGTCTCCCTTCTTGAAGTGCTTATTTCTTTTAAACCCCTACAAAAAATTGCAAATATGAGTTCCACATCTGGTATCCAATACCCATTTGTTTGAAGAAATAACATTTAAACCAATGTGAATCATGAAAGTTGTACCTGAGGTTTGCCCAGCATCCCTCTTGTTTCTCAACTCTTTGAGATAGCTTGGATAATTCCTTTTCCAATATCCTATCTCACCACACTCAAAGCATGGATCGTCCTCCGTTACCTTAGGCTTCTTAAGCTTTGGCTTTGGAGGTTCCGCTTTAGCCTTTCCTTTCCCCTATCCTTTGATGTACCCCTCTCCTTTGGCAACATTTGCCTTGGGATCGGGGAATGGCCTTTTCTTATTGCCTCCCTCATTGAATAAGAGAACAGGTAGAACCTTTCTACCCATCCCTGCCTCGGCTGTTTTGAGCATTGCGTGAATCTCACCAATGCTCTTGTCCCACCGGTTCATATTGTAATTCATTATGAACGACTCAAACCTTTTAGTAAGGCCATTAAGGATCAAATCCATGGCCAGCTCCTTTGAGACGGGACAATTAAGCCTCTCGAGGCGATCAACGTGGCTTTTCATCTTAAGAACATAAGATGACACTGATTGGGTTTCTTCCATGCGACATGCATGAAGCGCTCGAACAGTTTCGAAGCGCTCTACCCTAGCTTGTTGAAGGAACATTTCCTTCAATTGGGTAATCATGTCATATGCCCCATGATGCTCCATGTCCTTTTGGAGTACATGAATCATAGTTCCCAACATAAGGCAGGAAACCTGCATGGAATCCTCAGTGTATTGAAGCCAATCGTTATAGGCCTCAACATCCTCGAGGTCGGGTTGGTCAGGAATGGGATCGTCAAGGACATAGGCCTTTTTCTCTTGCTTGAGAACAAATCTCATGTTTCGAAACCAGTCCATAAAGTTATTATGGTTAAGACGATCCCTCTCTAAGATGGTTCTCAGTGATAATGTATGGACGATCAGGTGGTAGCATTGTTGTTTGCGGCCATTTCTACAAAATTTACAAAGTTCATATTAGTATTTCTGAAAAATTACATTTTAATCATTAATACCCTTTTCATGTCTCATAGATAATTAATAATTAAAATCTAGAATCCAACGTTACATTTAAATGATGGTTAGGTGACCTTTATCCCAATATTTAAATTAACAAGGTAGTCAACATTTGACAATTGCAACCTATTGCAACTTCTAGCTTTATGGGATCGGTTAAACATCTTATGTTTAGTTGGAATGTAAAATCCCATCAACACCATTGTACGCCATGCTTCGGTGTAACACCCAGAAATTTCCTTTGAAGCCGACGAAAGAAGAAAAAGAAATAAAGTCCGAAGTCGAGGGACCAAACCCGCCAACGAGAGAAAACTTGATGAGTGGGAGTATAAAAGGGGGGGGGGGACACCCCACCCTTCTCATTTTTCAGCCATCAAGAAGAGAAGAGAGAAAGAAGAGAAAAGAGGAAAAGTGTTGGCTCGGGTTGGTTCGAGTAGCCAAAATCGTTGAGGAGCGAGTCAAATCGAAGCTCTACTCATCGGGATCGTTAAGGTGAGTTCTAGGACCCCTCTTTTACACGTTTTCAACTGATTTTGGGGCAAGAACACATCTGAAAACCCATTTTCGAGTTTTTGGGTGTAAACCCGTTTTTATGCATGTGTGTATGTGTATGATGCGTTTGGAGCATGATTTCTTGCGTGGTTAAGCTTGAATGAGGTCATGGTATGTTTCCCTAAGGTTTAGGATGATTTATTTGAGCTTAAAAGTGGTTTGGAAGAGGTTGGAGGCCGAAACCCATCGGCTGTAGTCGGGAGGATCTGCATTCTGCATCAGCTAGGGCTAGGCGACCGACTAGAGTGCGATTGGAGGCCATTCGGCCGATTGGCGTGCGACTGAGGTCCATGCGCATGATTGCCATGTGATTGAGGTCCATACGCATGATGGTCATGTGACTGAAGTTCATGTGTCTGTAAGGCATGCGATTGAAGGAGTGTGCGACTGAGGTTCATTCGCACGAAGGTTATGCGACTGAAGTCCATGCGCCTGGAGGCCATGCGACTGAGGTTCATTCGCACAAAGGGCATGCGACTGAGGCCCATGCGCCTGAGGTCATGTGACTGAAGGCCATACGCTTGAAAGTTATGCGACTGAGAGTCCATACGCATGGAGGTCCATTCGCCCATAGTCCATTCGCATAGAGTCCATTCGCCTGATGTCCATTCGCCTAAGTGTTCAGTCGCCTGGAAGGCCATGCGACTGGAGGGTGTCCATACGCCCAAGTAGGGTTCATACGCCTGAAAGAATGACGGTTTATCTTATGACCTTCGAGGGAAGGTGCAGTTATGGGTTTTGACTCGGGAGGTTCCCGTAGGCTCGTGTGAGTTGACTTTCGAGGTCATAGACGTTATGTTGGGCATGTTGATGATGATGATATGTATGACGTTATGTGTGATGTTAGGCATGGCGGTGCGTGAGATGCATAGTATGTATGATGTGTGTGATGTGATGTATGATTGACGCGTATGTATGATGATGCTCTGTATGGTGATGTGTGTATGTTTATGTTTATGTTCCTTATTATGTATGTTTATCTTTCCATGGCTTTGCGTTGAACGTTAATGAATGAAATAAAAGTATTATGTAATGTAAAGTGAAAGATAATGAAAAGAGGAACGTAATGAATTAATGCATGCATTAATGAATGAATGAACGAATGAAAGGCTTGCAAGCATACGTATGAGGTGAGCGACTCTGTGTCGCAACAGACTCGAAAGAGGTCCTTGTCGGTACTCCGGTACTGTGTCAGTCTTCGAACATGAGTCGGGGGTTTGTGTACAGGCCCTAGCACAGTATCAGTCTTTGGACATGAGTCAGGGGTATTGCATGAGACAGGATCCGGATGAATGAGAAGAGGATCGCGTACTCTGTTACTGTGTCAGTCTTCGGACATGAGTCGGGGGTTTGTGTACAGGCCCCGGCACAGTATCAGTCTTTGGACATGAGTCAGGAGTATTACATGAGACGGAATTGAGATGACGAGAAACGAATAGCGTACTCCCGTACTGTGCCAGTCTTCGGAAATGAGTCAGGGGTTTGTGTTCAGACCCCGGCATAGTACCAGTCTTCGGACATGAGTCGGGAGTATGGCGTGAGTTAATGAATAAGAAAGGTAATGATGGAAAGAACGAATGTATGATATGAACGTTAACGAAATATCCTAATAATGTACGAAATGGGATCCTTGTCACTCGAACTCAGTAATCGTGGGTGAGTGCCACGAAGAGGGTAAAGTCTGACCGGATCTAGAACCGTTTGAACGGGTCCTTGTCATTCGACCTCAGTAATCGTGGCTGAGTGCCATGAAGAGGGTAAAGCCTGACAGGATTTAGAAAGAAGTGAAAGATAATGATGTACTATAAATGATGATTGTAATGAACGAATGATGAAGATAATAATGATATTATATATGTGTATGTATGGTGTGTGATCGCATGTGGGTAACAAATGTTTTTATAAAGAAAGTAAAGAACGGTTACGAAAGAAAAGTAAGTTTTATTATAAAACTAGAACTCACTCAGCAACGCTGACTTTGATGTGTTTCCAGTTGGCAGGTATGTTGCTGAGGATGGCACGGGGCGACTACTTAGTTCTTTTGGAATGGCATACATTATTATACGGCTTTTGTAATGAAATGTATCATAAATTTTGTAATTTGATAATGAAGTGTTGTTTGCAAAAGCTATTTAAATGAGATATTGTTTTAAATGTTTCCGCTGCGACGTTTTTATGTAAGATGATGAAAATTATGTTTTGAGTGCGATGAATGACCAACTGTAGGCGTCCCGGGAACGAGGCCTTACAAGCTGGTATCAGAGCCAAAGTTTAAGTGAATCCGGTAAATTTTCAAAATAAACCTTAACTTAAACTGAGAATGGGACGGAAAGGGGAATCGGATGCCAATCTGAGTAGCTGTGTGCCATTAGGTATTTTCGTAATGTTAACCGGTATTACGTGCGCATGTTATATGGTTTATGTGTTGCTGGTAGATTTAGATACTTATGTAGTAAGGATAGGTAATGCTCGGAGTATGAAGAGTAAAGTAAGTGGCTAATCTGAACTGGCCACCGTAATTAGGGACTTACTATACTTGATATAAACTGAGCTGTTCCATGAATGACCGTGTTAGTGTTTGAATCTTTCAGTGTGATAGAGAATGGCCGGTGGTAGATCTTCTAAAGCTTCATGTGGTTGAGGTGGCGGTGGACGTGGTGCTGAGCCACGGGTCACAAGAAGAAGGTCTAGGGCTGAAAGAGTAGTTCATGAAGAACCCGAGACCCCTCATCCTGAGGGCGGTGATGAGAATGCTAATTAGAGGGCCTCGATGAGAGAGGCGGTTGTGGAGGAAGTGCATCAGGTCTTGCAGACGATACTACTGTCTGTGGTGACCGAAGTGATAAAGACTATTAGAGATGAGGAGAGGAAAGAAAGGGGTAGACCTTCGGGCGAAAGGAGATGGCCCGAGACTGAAACGGTTCTCTCCGATAACGAAGAGGAAGAAGAAGAGGAAGAGCCTGCGCCGGAGGTGGCACGAGGCTGTAACTATGGGGAGTTTCAACGATGCAAGCCCCCTACTTTTGATGGTAATGGCACTGCTGCTGCTGCTCACCGATGGGTGAGAGAAATGGAAGCAGTTTTAAATATCAGTGAGTGTCGAGAAGATCAGAAAGTAAAATTTGCTACCCACTCTTTCGTGGACTCAGCTTTGTGCTGGTGGGACAACATAGTCCAAGTTGAGGGAAGCAGGGCTATCAGAAGGATGAGATGGTCAGAGTTGAAGAGGCTTGTGATTGAGGAGTTTTGTCCTCACCGTGAGATGGATAAATGGAAGCGGGAAAAATGACGCATCAGCGATACACTACCAAGTTTAATGAAATGGTGCGACTGGTGCCGGATCAGGTGACACCTCTTTCGCGAAAGATCAAGAGGTATATTCAGGGCTTGCTGACGGACATCCGCAGGCACATGATCGCTGCCCGACCGAGCACGTTTAGGTCGGCAGTTGACCTGGCGGGAAGGTTGTACAACGAGCGGGCAATAGCGATGACAAACGAAGGGGAGGAGCGAGCCTATGTTAAGATGGGGAAAGAAAGGCGAGACAATGATGGTGGATTTGTGTATGAAGGTATGACGTCGAGGGACGATGATCGGAAGAGAAGAGAAAGAAAAGGAGAAGTATGCAGAAAGTGTGGTAGAGACCATGAGGGGGAATGCAAGTGGGGACTGAACATCTGTTTCCAATGTGGGAAGGAAGGCCACAGGGCGAGGGATTGCCGCACGGCTAAGTGCTACGACTGTGGCGAGACTGGACACCTGAGCAGAGATTGTAAGAACTCGAAGGCAGGAAGCCCCGGTGCGAGGAAAGGGAACAGAGGGTGAAGGTTAGAGCTTTCGCCATGACCGAGAGGAGGCTAGAGCGAACTTCGACTTGACGTCAGGTACATTTCTGGTAATTTAAAATTTTGTGCATCTATGATTTGAATGCGATGCTAGTAGTAGCCTCGTTCCTACTACTTTCTGTTGTAAGTGGCATGTTAGGAGAAGGAACATCGATGAGCCCTTCGATGTAGAGATTGCTATTAATGAATGCACTAGGTTACCTAGATGCCCTAAAGGATTGCGGGATAGAATTGAGAAAGCGTTTGTTCCTACTAGATCGTTTAGGACAGACTTGGGTGGATAGGCGTACATCATAAGGTGAAGGGGTTAGCAATCCATGAGGCGTGGACGTATCGCCTATTTGGCCGATGTAAGGTGTGTGGATATACTAATATCTCAGCCGTCAGATGTATCGAGATGCGAGTAAAGATTATTGGTGGCCAGGTATGAAGCGTGATATGATGGAGTAAGTGAGTAAATGCCTTACTTGTCTACAAGTGAAGGCTATTGAGGTGACTGAGGCTACGACCGAGAAGCTCGAAATGATCAAAGCCCTGATGGAAGTAGCCAAAGATAGACCAGAAGTCGTATGTTGATAAACGACGTAGAGCAATTGAATTCCAGGTGAGAGACTGGAAAAGAGATGAGACAATATTGCCCGCAATGGTTCAAGGAACAACAGGTTTCGGGGACGGAACCTATTTAAGGGGGGTGGACTTGTAACACCCGGAAATTTCCTTTGAAGCCGACGAAAAAAGAAAAAGAAATAAAGTCCAAAGTCGAGGGACCAAACCCGCCAACGAGAGAAAACTTGATGAGTGGGAGTGTAAAAGGGGGGGAGACACCCCACCCTTCTCATTTTTCAGCCATCAAGAAGAGAAGAGAGAAAGAAGAGAAAAGAGGAAAAGTGTTGGCTCGGGTTGGTTCGAGTAGCCAAAATCGTTGAGGAGCGAGTCAAATCAAAGATCTACTCGTCGGGATCGTTAAGGTGAGTTCTAGGACCCCTCTTTTACACGTTTTTCAACTGATTTTGGGGCTAGAACACATCTGAAAACCCATTTTCGAGTTTTTGGGTGTTAACCCGATTTTATGCATGTGTGTATGTGTATGATGCGTTTGGAGCTTGATTTCTTGCGTGGTTAAGCTTAAATGAGGTCGTGGTATGTTTCCCTAAGGTTTAGGATGGTTGATTTGAGCTTAAAAGAGGTTTGGAAGAGATTGGAGGCCGAAACCCGTCGGCTGCAGCCGGGATGATCTGCATTCTGCATTAGCTAGGGTTAGGCGACCGACTGGAGTGCGATTGGAGGCCATTCGGCCGATTGGTGTGCGACTGAGGTCCATGCGCACGATTGCCATGCGACTGAGGTCCATACGCATGATGGTCATGCGACTGAAGTTCATGTGTCTGTAAGGCATGCGATTGGTGTGCGACTGAGGTCCATGTTCCTTATTATGTATGTTTATTTTTCCATGGCTTTGCGTTGAACGTTAATGAATGAAATGAAAGTATTATGTAATGTAAAGTGGAAGATAATGAAAAGAGGAACGTAATGAATGAATGCATGCATTAATGAATGAATGAACGAATGAAAGGCTTGCAAGCATCCGTATGAGGTGAGCGACTCTGTGTCGCAACAGACTCGAAAGAGGTCCTTGTCGCGTACTCCGGTACTATGTCACTCTTCGGACATGAGTCGGGGGTTTGTGTACAGGCCCTGGCACAGTATCAGTCTTCGGACATGAGTCGGGGGTATTGCATGAGACAGGATCCGGATGAATGAGAAGAGGATCGCGTACTCCGTTACTGCGTCAGTCTTCGGAAATGAGTCGGGGGTTTGTGTACAGGCCCCGGCACAGTATCAGTCTTTGGACATGAGTCGGGTGTATTGCGTGAGACGGAATTGAGATGACAAGAAACGAATCGCGTACTCCGGTGCTGTGTCAGTCTTCGGACATGAGTTGGGGGTTTGTGTACAGACACCGGCACAGTACCAGTCTTCGGCATGAGTCGGGAGTATGGCGTGAGTTAATGAATGAGAAAGGTAATGATGGAAAGAACGAATGTATGAAATGAACGTTAACGAAATATCCTAATAATGTTCGAAATGGGATCCTTGTCACCCGACCACAGTAATCGTGGCTGAGTGCCACGAAGAGGGTAAAGTATGACCGGATCTAGAACGGTATGAATGGGTCCTTGTCATTCGACCTCAGTAATCGTGGCTGAGTGCCATGAAGAGGGTAAAGCCTGACAGCATCTAGAAAGAAGTGAAAGATAATGATGTACAATAAATGATGATTGTAATGAACGAATGATGAAGATAATAATGATTATCTATGTGTAGTATGGTGTGTGATCGCATGTATGTAACGAATGTTTTTATAAAAAAAGTAAAGAACGGTTTTACGAAAGAAAAGTAAGTTTTATTATAAAACTAGAACTCACTCAGCAACGCTGACTTTGATGTGTTTCCAGTTGGCAGGTATGTTGCTGAGGATGGCACGGGGTGACTACTCAGTTCTTTTGGAATGGCATCCATTATTATACGGCTTTTGTAATCAAATGTATCATGAATTTTGTAATATGATAATGAAGTGTTGTTTGCAAAAGCTATTATATTTAAATGAGATATTGTTTTAAATGTTTCCGCTGCGACGTTTTTATGTAAGATGACGAAAATTATGTTTTGAGTGCAATGAATGACCAACTGTAGGCGTCCCGGGAACGGGGCCTTACATTCGGTGACTCTATGCACATGGTTTCCAATTCAAGTCGTCCTACTTACACACACGTGTGAGTTTACACATACAAGTGGTTAGGTGACCTTTATCCCACAAATACGTTAAGCCCACCTCAAACACACAAGTTCCCTAGAAGTGGTTAGGTGACCTTTATCCCACAAATAGTTTACAAGTGATTTGAGTGTCGTGTAAAAGGATGGTGTTTAACTTGTTTCAAAGGGATTTTAGTTTTCATTAATTTTAGTTATGAAAACTCTATGTACCTTGTATTCGCATGCTTTCAAATACATGGTACCCTACGGTTCTTTTAATAAAACCTCTTTTATTTTGAAATCATTAATCCTTTTAATAACTTTTATCAACAAATTAATGATTAAGAACCATGAAAATTCAGCTTGTTATGATTATTTATTAAGATTGTTAAGCATATCCACATATCAAACAATCAACATAGAATGGATAATCAAACAAGCATATACAAAACAACCACATGTGCATAACCATAGCTACTTAGGTGACCAAACTTGTTTTCCATCACAAGTGTGGTCATAAGGTCTTTTCTATGGGTTAAATACAACACAAAGATAAGATCTCCAAAGACCCCCACTTGAGGTTGCATCCAAATGCTTCAAGTCCTTCTCTTTGTGCCTTCCTTTTGTGCTTCCAACTTGTGCATCTTCTTTTACAAAATTTATATCCTAATACAAAATTTTCTAATAAAAGAAAATACACCTAATCTATGTATTACATCAGAATTGAATGAATAAATAAATTACAACAATATACAAGCACAAAAGAATAAATATTGCAACCCATAATGAATGAAATCAACCAAACAAATCATTCATCCAAAACCAAATCAACACAAGGTCAAGGCTAGGTTATGCACCAATATGAAACATCATATACAACATACAAGAACCAAAATAAATCCCCATTTAACCCTATATTTTCGGCCAACATAAACCCAAAATCTAGGGTTTTTGTCCAAACATGATAATCAACCATTTGACATCTTTCTTTCAAGGTTTAATCACAAGCATGTAAGATATAACCTTGAAAGATCGAGGATTCATTAAACCACCACAAAACAGCCCCTATTAGGTTGTTAAAACCTCATAAAACCAATTTTACAAGGACAAAAGAAGCTAGTCATCCACATATCCGGCTCTAGATGCCAATGTTGGGTTTGTTGGACCATTAACATAGTTGTTTAACCATTTAAACAAGAAACCGCAGCGGAACAAAGCAAAATAATATGTTTTATGATCTGAAATTTAAGCATATTATTTGTCAACAACAAACCCAAGATTGTAAGGATCATTTATATGTGAAAGAACTAGCATAAAAGCAAAATATAACAACCAAAAGGAACCATGGAACTACCTTCCAAAGGCTGCCAAAACGGTAGATGAACTACCTTCCAAAGGCTGCCCAAAACGTAAGATGTGAAGAAGATGATGAAGTTCTTAAAGGACCAAAACACCAAAGAAGATGTCCTCACGCTTGTATACCCACAAGCATCAAGCAAAACACCTTGTTGCTAGGATTTTGACACCAAAAACATGCAAGAATATGGCTGCAGAAAACCCTTTTTTCAGCCTTGTTTATCTTCAAAGATGAGAGAAAAAGATGGTTCTTGCATGTATGAGAGAGAGTAGAAAGTTGGAGTGTGTGACTAGTTATTGTAGTGTGTTGTTCCAAAGCAACAAAAAGACCAAAGATACCCCTAACGGGGCGGCCTAAATGTTGGTTTAAAATGGGTTTCCCCCCATTTTAAACACCCACTTAATTGTTAACTAGTTATATTATGAGTTATGTAATTAACCTTTTAATTATATAACTTACACACACTATTGGTGTAATTATTTAATTACATGATCATATCATCAATTAAATACATATTGGTGTTTGCTAAACTTGTTATTGGGTATGACCCGACTTGGATCATAACGTACTAACCACATCAATGCTCTATGTGTCTTGGGCATAAAATCTAACAGTGTGGTCGGTCAAAAATATTAATTAAATAATGCCTAATTACCCTTTCAAAGTAAATGGTGTAGATACATGTTGTTCCTAGTTTATGAGCTTAAATGTAAAAGTCTTTCATGTCTTACACATATGTAATGAAATGGTTCAATGAAATATGAAATATGATTTGATGTTTATTTATCTTTGATTCATATGTATGAACTTCTTATATAGGTTTGAGGTTGTTGTACACAATTCTAAGTCAATAATGATTGACTATTATGTACAACCTAGTCGGGTGATTATTCATGCTAATGGACCATACTTATGGACCATACGCATGAATACATCATGCTTATGGACCAATCGCACGACTGAACCAGGAGACTGGATCAGTCGTACGATTGAGACATAAGATTGACTTAGTCGCACGGCTGAACCTTCAGTCATGCGTATGACTCAATCGCATGATTCAGTCGCATGACTGAACCATGCGAATGGTTCAGTCTTACGAATGAAAAACCCTAACCTATAAATACCACCTAATTCGTGGAAAAAAAAACACTTGAAGAGATATTGCGAATACTCATAAACCCTAGCCATCCAAAACGTCCCAAACAGCCTGTCCAAGTTCATAGTTCGTTCATGATCGATTCCTACTTGTTCTTAACGTTTTAGTTCAATCATATATTGATTTTGCGTTTGATTCAATTAGGTTTGGTGTCAAAAACCTACGTTAAAATTAAAATAGTCACCACTTTGCTTCTAAAGGTGTTTTCGACGTCTTTTGGCATTAAAGTTTCATTTTTTGACTATATGGTAGATTAGGGTTCTTAGAAAAATCGTATTTTGTGTCAAAGTGTCAAAATCTTTGATTTTGCAAAAACAACAGCCTTTAGTCGCACGATTAGCTCATTCGTACGATTGAACTCATTCGTATACTCCATTCGCACGAGTGAATCCAGTCGCATTACTCATTCGCACGACTGAACAACTCCAGACGCCTGAGTCCATTTGTCTTTTTCATACGCACGACCGAAACCAATCGCACGATTGAATTCATTCGCACCTTTCATTCGCACGATTGACTCATACTTATTGTCCATTTGTACGATTGAACCTGTTTTGTTCTCCAAGTACCAAGTTTATAAATTGGAAGATCTGTTTGCTGCGTTTACTGCCGGGAAGGACTCACGCATCCAGAATCTACTACTTCTGGAGAATGAGGTTGGAACACAATAAACTGCCGAAGCTGATAACGTTAGATGATTATCCTCAGTGGAAATAGTGGTTTGAGATTTACTTAAATGGAGTTGATCCCAGTCTTTGGACATCCATCGAGACTGGTTATACGGTGCCAGTTAGTGCTAATGGAGTCAAGTTAACCTTGGGATGAATGAGTGAAGCTCAGAAGATTCCCTACAATGCTGAGAAGAAAGTTTATGCCCTATTGACTTAGTCAATACCGAAAGACATCTTTCATCAGTTCTCTGAGAACAAGCAGGCTAAGAAGTTGTGGGATGCATTGGAGAAGAGATACGAAGGAAATGCAACATTAAAGGCACTGAAGGCTAAGGCTCTCAAGAAGGAGTTTGATAATTTCTCTTCAATAGGGAATAAGAGCTTAGATGATGTTATTGACAGATTCTATCATCTCATGAGTGAGCTGCACACTCATGGTGTAACCACATCAATGGAAGATAAAGTTTCATGTTTTGCTGATGGGTATCCCGTGAAATGGGATTCATTTGTGTCTAATCTGAGACAGAATGACATTCTTATGACATTAGTCATAAATGACTTCATCTTGAAGCTAAGAGAGGAAGAACTGAGAATGAAGTACAAGTCAAAGAAAGGATCCTACGTTCATAATCCTTCACTTTACAACTCAGTTTCATCTCCAGCTGTTGCAGGAGCACCATTACAAACAACATTCATGTCTAGTTCATCTGCTGCTTCCCAATCCATTGCTTCAGGACCAGAAACGTTACGGTCATCAAGGACCCAATACATAGTGCCTGAAGCCAACACTACAAAGTTGAAGACCGAGAATCTCGGTAATATCATAGTGGAAGTTGCAAAGTAGCACTTGGATCTTCTAGCAGCTGTTGTCCAATCCTATGACGGTTTAGTTGCCGGGAAGATTGGTAATTTTCATCTTGCAGATGAAGATTACGAGCAAGTTGATGAGAATGAGCTAGAGAGGATGGACATCATGTGGTCCTTAGCAAGTGCAGTCAGAAGAGCTAAAAAGTTTGTCAAGAAGACGGGATAGAACCTAGTAGCCACTAAGGATACAACGTTTGGTTTTGACAAAACCAAAGTCACATGCTTCAACTGTGGTGAAAAAGGGACACTTTAAACGTGAATGTGTAAAGCCCAAGAAAACTAGAAATTGAAACCCATTTCCCACATTCAACCGTCAAGACAAGGACGTGATTGGAACTGCTTCTTCAAGCAAAGAGACAAAGGCTCTAACTGCTCAAGGTGATAAAAGACAAGTTGGTCCTTCTGTTTTGATTCTCCTGGATAATCAAATATTGCTTTTGTCGAAGCAATAGATGATGGGTCTGCTAGTGAAGGTGAGAGTTCAGCTGAGCAAGCGATGTCGGATACCGAAGAAGCTGCGAATATGGTAAATCATTTGGTTGAGGAAGAGCTTAGAGCAACAAGTTCAGAATCTCCAGCCTCCAAAGAGTCTAAATCTGCTTTGATGGCTGAATCAACCGATATCTCACAGGTAAGTTCTAATGACCAACTGTTTGAAAACCATGCTTGTAATGAATGTGACAAATTTAGAGAAAGCATTGATTTGAAATTTGCTAGGTTATTAGAACACAATGATAACTTAGTAAATGATTTACAACAATGCACTGAAGCTAATCGTATATTAAAACAAAATGAGTGCAGTTTTAAAGAAAAGATAGAACTTTTGAGGAAACAACTAAGGGAAAACGAGGTTGATGCTTTAAATCAATCAAATGATATAAAGTTCTATCTAAATTCTTTAGAAGAAACCAAAAAGGAAAAAGCAGGTTTAGAAGTCGAGGTTAATTCTTTAAAACAAAAACTGCATAGTTGGGCTAGTTCTTCTCACATAGTTCAAAACTTAGTGAAAGAACGAAATAATGGGGAAGGTTTGGGTTACAAAGTAGTTCCGCCACCACATATAATCCTTTTGAACACAAAATGTAGACCTGTCAATAACAACCCAGTAAAGGATCATGTAGTGTACACTCCTCTAGTTAGTGATCCTGATTCTACAAGTAAACCTGTGAACTCTATCACCAAACTGAAGGAACCTACCTTAAAATCAAAAGGAAAAATGCTCGTTGACAATTTGGATGATGAAATTAAAAGGGTTAATGTAAGGTCAGGGTCACAAACGTCTACTTCAGAACCCAAATTGACTAAATCAATTAACCAAAAATATGTTAATCATCAAAGTCCAAATAAGATGAAAGTTAAAGATGTTCAAAATGTCAAAACAATGAATTTTGTTAAAGAAGCTGAAACATCAAAAAGGGAAGTGACAAAACCCAACCAGACAAAGATCACACCTTTACCAAACTCAAACCCACATAAATATTTTCCTCAAATTGTAGAAGGGAGATCTTGCTACAATTGTGGAAAACGAGGACATATCTATCCTAATTGTCCTTATTATTAGACGCCCAAAAAGAAAATTGAACTTTTTGATGCAAAACCAAGTTTTTCTAAATCGAGATCTAATACTCCACCTAAGAGTATTAGTGAACCTAAAGTTCAAACTATAAGCCAGTCGTCTGTTTATCACAAACAGGCCTTACACAAAACTGGCTTTTGGAAAGAAAAATCAAGAATAGTGTCTGATAGTGAGGAGATTAAGAAGAAAGATATGCTTTCATCCTCTAAAGGATAATGGGTTGAGTTTATGATGTGTGATTCCTCCAGGTCACCCAAGCCAGTTAAGGCTTGGGTCCCAAACCTGAACTAACCATTTCCTTTGTATGTGCAGGGTGTCCGCTACAGCTCTATCACTAATACCTGGATTATTGATAGTGGGGCGTCCAGGCACATGACAGGGAATTCGTCTATCCTTTTCAACATCAGACAAATTAAAGGGGGACATGTTTCATTTGCTGGGAATAAAGGATGTTACATCACTGCTCAAGGCGAAGTGGGAAACGAGAAAGTGAAGTTTGACAAGGTCAACGACGTTCAACAACTACAGAACAACTTACTTTAGTCTCCAAGATCTGTGATAAAGGATTTAAAGTTGTATTTGCCAACAAGTTGTGCTACATGTTGAAGAAGGACTATGTGATTGAGGAGGATAAAGTTCTTATGTCAGCTTCAAGATATAACGACTTGTTGTCTTGGATCTATCAAAAGCCTCCACAACTGATCACACTGTTCAATGCTTCCTGTCAAAGGCAACTAAGAGGGATTCAATCTCCTGGCATAGGAGAATGGGACACATTATTCCAAGGAAGATGAATCATTTAGTTCAAAATGATTTAGTGAATGGAGTGTTTGTCAAGAACTTCCAACTTCTGGATTTATGTGTAGCATGTAAGAAAGGGAAACAGACCAAGAAGTCTCACAAGGCAAAAAAAGTTCATTCAATTGATCTTCCTCTTAAACTTCTACACATGGATCTATTTGGCCCTGTCAACACAAAGAGCATTGCTGGAGATCTGTATTGCTTTGTGGTAACGGATGATTACTCAAGATTCTCTTGGGTGATGTTTCTGAAAGCCAAATCAGAAACTTTTGAATTATTCAAACATCTAGTTACTACTTTGGAATTACTCTACAAGCTGAAAGTAAGGCAGATTCGATCGGACAACGGCACAGAGTTCAAGAATCAGTGGATGGAGGCATACTGTAGAGAGAGAGGAATCGTTCATCAATTTACCTCTGCCTACACTCCATAGATGAATGGCGTTGCTGAAAGGAAAAATCAGAGTCTGATAGAGACTGCCAGGACAATGCTAGCTGACTCGAAACTGCCTATTCAATTCTGGAATGAGGCAGTGGCTAATGCTTGTTACATGCTCAATCGAGTCTTAGTGGTCAAACGACATGAGAAAACATGTTATGAGCTGCTCCAGCGACATAAACCCAACTTGGAGTATCTAGAACCATTTGGCGCACCGTGCATGTTGTTGAAGAAAACTCAGACTGGGAAGATTAGTTAGAAGGCAGAAGAAGGTATCTTTCTTGGATACAGAATACCAGACAAGAGAGTTTATAACAACTCAATGGGTCAGGTAGAAGTGTGGTGCAATGTTGATGTTCAAAGATACACCACCCCCCAGCTGGAAAAGGACCCTCTTTCTTCTTTGACTATCATGGATTCTTCAAGTTCTTCAATCTACCGTCTTCTCCCACTGATGATGAGCTTTCTGCGAGGATGATGTACGATGTTCTGAACACTCCACTACCAGACTCGACATCAACGGCTCCATTGGATGATACTTCTAGCCCTTCAGAGGGAGAGCTTGAAGTAAGTGATTCTTCCTCTGATGATGAAGCAGTTGAGACTTCAAATGTGGAACAGGAGGAACAGGTTCCCACAAATGAAAGTACACAAGCATCCAATCCTGCTGCCTCTAACACTTCGGAACCTCATACTCCAACAGCTTCAGATACTGAACCTGGTTTTCACAATCTGGAAAATGAGGTAGTTGTTCCCACCACTTCAGGATCCCGGATTAATGTTTATCATTCCTTAGACAACGTCATTGGAGATGTTCGATCAGAGCACAAACAAGAAATCAGCTATACTCGGCTGATTATGCCTCAGTCATGGAAAAAGGATATCTTCACGATGGTACATATGGATGTTTTGTGTCTCAATTTGAGCCAAAATATGTGAGTGAAGCCCTAAATGATGAGGCATGGGTCAGTGCAATGCAAGAAGAACTCCTACAGTTCAAGAAGTTAGGAGTATGGTCCCTTGTGAATAGACCAAAAGGTGCTATGGTGATTGGCACAAAATGGGTCTGGAAGTGTAAGAAAGATGACCAAGGAGTTATAATCAGAAACAAGGCTAGGCTTGTGGTTCAAGGGTTCAGACAAGTCGAAGGCATTGACTACAATAAAGTGTTTGCACCTGTGGCTCGAACGGAAGCAATCCGTATCTTTCTAGCCTATGCATTCTACATGAAGATTAAAGTCTATCAACTAGATGTAAAAAGTGCATTCCTTCATGGTGAAATCTGTGAGACAGTCTACATCGGTCAACCCGAAGGATTCGAGGATCCTTATCATCGGGATAGAGTTTACAAACTGGACAAGGCTCTCTACGGGCTCCATCAAGCCCCGAGAGCCTGGTATGAGAAACTCTCAACTCATCTAGTGGAACATGGTTTTCGCAGAGGAGTTATTGACTGTACGTTATTCATCAAAGAAAAAGATGGTGATTTACTGCTCGTACAAATATATGTTGATGACATAATCTTCGGTTCCAAGAATGAAGAATTATGTAAAGAATTTGAATATGTAATGAATGCAGAGTTTGAGATGAGTGTTATGGGGGATATGAAATTCTTTCTTGGCTTACAGGTGGATCCGACACCCAAAGGAATATTCATGCATCAGACCAAATATGTAGGTGATATCCTCAGTCGGTTCGACATGGAAAATGCTTCAGTTGCTGGAACTCCACTTGCCACTAACCATGATGTGGCACCCGACAAAAATGGTGATCTGGTTGATGCTACAATGTACAGAGGAATGATAGGATCCCTAATGTACCTCACAACCTCTCATCCTGATATTATGTACGCAACGTGTCTTTATTCCAGATATCAGGCAAAACCAAAAGTGAATCATCTCATCGGAGTTAAACGGATCTTTCGTTATCTGAAGGGTACACCAACACTCGGGTTGTGGTATCCTCATGATGATGACTTTGAGCTTACAGCGTATAGTGACTCGGACTATGGTGGTTGCAAGATGAATTACAAGTCAACATCTGCGGGATGTTAGTTCTTTGGTAGACAGTTAGTCACCTGGCAGTGTAAGAAGCAGACATCAGTTGCTCTGTCAATTTGTGAAGCTGAATATGTTGCTGCTGCAAGTTGCTGTTCTCAAATCATTTGGATTCAACAGCAAATGCGCGACTACGGTTTGCAATTTTCTAACACCCCTGTTGATAATTCTGCTGCTATTGCTGTCACCGAAAATCCGGTCCAACATCCTAAAACTAAACACATTGGTATTAAATATCACTTTATACGTGACTGTTTTGAAAAGCAATTAATCGATGTTGTTAAATTAATATGGATGCGCCGACCTCTACACAAAAGCATTTGATAAACCACGGTTTTTATATCTTTAGAGGTTAATGACGTGCAAAAGAAAATGATGTGATTCTAGAAGAAGAAAGTGTGTAGTCCGACAAGTTTCTTAGTTTCTTTTTATTTTCTTTTATTTATTTTATTTTCCTGTCTATTAAAATCCAAAAACACAAAAAGATTTTCGGTTTTAAAATTTTAGGGGGAGAATAGGTTAGTTTAGTATTTAATTCGTGCAGTATTTAATTACTTAAAAAACGAGGGAGAAGAGCAGCTTAGCTAAATTAATTGAAATCAAATCTGTGATTCTGATTCAACGCTTATAGAAAATGATAGTACACAGGGAACAAATTGTTTGGGATCTCAAAAGCACCTAAATGATTAAGATGTAAAATTCAAAGTATAAATCTGAGAAGTTTAAGCAAAATAAAAGGAAAAATGATAGTAAAACTAGTCTGCTACTGAGGTAACATAGAGAAAGTAGACCTAGAGGTTGCTAGTCCATTGTATGATGTGTCGGTAGATTCAACACAATAGATGAGTAGACCTCATTGGTGATTTAAATTCAAACTAAATTGTTCAACCTGCTGTGGCTTCCCATCTTATCCCTGGTTAACACAATCAACTTATTTCCAATAAGGGGTGACGAGCAAAATAAACGCCACAAATATGTGCGGATGACCATAAAATGAGCAAAGCACAAGAAAAAAATTGTTAAGCGCAATCAAGCTAACGACTAATGTTGTTGGTGCGTTATGTGCAAAAAGAAAAAAATGCTCTCACAAGAAGATAGGTTGTGTGCCTATCTACTGTGCGATGGCATTGACCTGAGCATAAGCATAACCTAAATATTCTAGAATTCATTGTTGTTTGCGTCTCTCTGCTGTGCGATGGCACTAACCTGAGGCTTGGCATCTCTTTGAAAGCTCTTAGAATAGTTTCTTCTTGTCAAATACCCGTAGACCGCTCAAAAATCCCCTGAGGAATGTTGATTACCATATAAGTGTGGGATCCACAAATGCTTGTTGAAATAATATAACCTAACTCATCACCAATGTGGGTCAAAAATCTGTGTATGGATTTAAAAGGACAAATATACTGACAATCATCGTGGCTGTAATTCTTGACAGTTAAAATCATTGTGTTCATCTTATAGTTCTAGTATGATTTCCTAAAATTGCTATTGACTCTCGGTCAAAACAGGAATCTAGCATCAAAATGTTTTATTAAAATGTCCCAAATGATTCTGATATACCTGTATGATTCCATAATGAATCGTTCCAGAAATGATCAAACTAACTCGAAGCTGTGCTGTTCAGGAAAATCTGCTAGACGGTTTTCTAAAAGATTTCAATCCGTCTCTAATCAAAAACCCAAAAATATGTCTTGTTTTATTTTTTAATCTCAAGTTGTTTTTCTGTTTTTCTAGTTTTTTGTAGTGTAGACGTCAGACAATATAACTAGATGAATTCTGTGAATCACTCACTAAAAAGAATCACGTCTGAGGCGATCACAAGTTTTCAAAGTAAAAGGATCATGTCTGAGGTGACAAATCAGTCTAAATTAAATGGGTCACGTCAGAGGTGACAAATCAGTTTCAAATTAAAAGGATCACGTCTGAGTGTTCAATTGGTGTTAAGAGGTCATAATGTTTATCAAATGTTAACATTTTAAAGAATTGAAAGTGTAAAGGGCTCAAGCTCATAAGTATGAGCCAATCGTACGATTGGATCATAAGTATGAGCCATTCGCACGATTGGATCAGAAGTATGAGCCAATCGCACGATTGAACCATAAGTATGAGCCAGTCATACAACTGGACCATGAGTATGGAACAACCATGTGACTGGACTACAAGACTGAACCAATCGCACGAATGGATCAAGGAGTATGAGCAAGTCGCATGACTGAAGCATGAGTATAGGCTCAGTCGCACGACTGGAGCATGCGTTTGGGTGTAGTCGTACGATTGAACATTAAGACAGTATAAAAAGAGGGGTGAGTCGGTCGCATTTCTCACTACCCCTTAAATTGTTCAAAACCTGCTCATACGTAGACACCCTGCCAAAATTTCATCTCACCTTGATTTCTTGCCGATTGTGTTACTAACCTATCTATTGTTCATCTACAGGTATTGTGGGACTGAAATCGATCAAAATGACCGGTGAAATCAAACCCTAAATGACCAAATTGCTGAAAATCAAGAAATTATTAAACTCTTAAAATAGACCACTTAAATGGACATAATCGTTGAAATGAAGGACATTAAGTGATATTTAGATTTCCTGCGAATCTAATGAGTCCAAACACGACGTCTAACATCAAGATTTGACCAAGATTCAGGGTCGGAGTGTCGCACAAAGCCATCTGCAAATGGACACTCCGAATGAATTTCAGTCGCACGATTAAGCCAGGCGCAAGATTCATTCGCACGATTGAATCATTCGGTGACTCAGTCGCACGACTGACTCAACCACACACGACTAAGTTCAATCGCAAGCTCAATCACACGACTGAACTCAGCCGCATGCTCAATCGCACGACTGAACTCAGTCGTATGGTTAGATCGCACGATTGAAACTGTTTGATCTAAAACAGTTTAAACTTCAAGTGCCTTCTCTAATATACATCTCTAATGTATATGTTTATTGTGTTACAGAACCATGGGTGATAGATGGACCATGACCCCAAAGCACAACATTTGTGCTCACTTGCATGCCACCACTCGGAATGCTTCCGAGTTTGCTGGGATCATTGCATTTCTTCGGAGATCGAGGATCTTCAAAGCCATTTCGACACCATGCACACCGTACAGATCCATACAGCAGGCATTCTGGGAAAGTGCTAGTTGACAGATCAGTTGAGCCACACTGTATACGGAGCTCTATATTCGGTCAAGAGATAAAGATTACTGAGGATGACTTAAGACGGGTCTTGGGTCTGGGTGAGCACGGAGCCCACCCAACTAAGCTACATCCCCTCACGGTCCAGGGATGCATTCTGAGGATTAAGTACCCTGTGACATAAATGCCGGTGTACTGAACAAGAGCAACATGTGCCCACAATTCAAATATTTGGCACTTGTGATCATCAAGTGTATAGCCTCCAAGCGGGGAGGATTCGACGAAATGTCCGACCAAATCCAGAATGCATACGTTGCACTGGTACTGAACCATCCGTTCAGTTTTTCACGCATGATTCTCACCTACTTGATAGAGAACCTCGAGGCCAAGGGAAAGGAACCCTTCTGCATGTACCCACGATTTCTGCAGATGATTATTGATGAGAAGCTTCCTATGCTACCAAAAGAGAAAGATGATGCAGTGGTGCTCAAGGTAATGGATGATACTACTTTGGGTAGAATGAAGGTCTATCGGGGTAAGCAAGTGAAACCCCCGGTGAGGAGACTATTTAGGCACCTAGCAAGAGAAGAGTATGTGGTGCCCGCTCGAAGGAAGTGGCGTCACGAGGATAGTGACTCCGACATCGAGCCCATCATGGCACCCACTGAAGAAGACGACGACGACGACGATGATGACCAAGGTCAAGGTGGTGATGCACCTGGTGAAACTGAAGGGGCTGCCTTCCACCCAGACTTCTTAGTTGATCAGGAGGAGGAGTCAGATGAAGAGCATCTGGTGAGGACTGTTGGAAGTAGGGTCGTGGCCACAGGGAAAGGCATAGAGGTGGTAGGGGGACGCCAGGTTGAGTCTAGGGGTGCTGCTGATGACGTTACTAATCCTACATACACCCCTGACCAGTCCAGCAGCCAAGGGGGAGCGCCTATTGCTAAGGGCTCTAGAAAGAAGAGGATGGCTCATCCCCACGGGAAGAAGAGCAAGAGGCCGAGGATTACAGTTATCACATCTCCTGCCTCTGCCATAGCCACCACCACTACCACTATCACTCCTCCCACTACCACTAGCACAACCACTCCACCACATCCCACTCACATTCCACCTCCCATATTCACCACATCTACCACCACTACCACCACCCACCAAGCCGGGACATCCACCCAAGCCCCAATGACCCATGATTCCACTCTACCCACTGTTGGGTTAGAGGAACAACTGGCAAACCTTAATAGGTTGGTACTAAAGTTGTTAGCTACAGATCACATGAGAGCAAATCAGATTAACCAGCTGATAGCGATCAACAACGCCCAAGGCAAGCAGATCGATAAGCTGACTGAGAAGAGTACTCGGTATGAGAGGGCTTTAGGCCGAGCTCACCATGCGCTGACTAGTCAAAATGAGCTGGTGTTGGCTTCGGTGAAGAAAATTGAGGAGCTTGAGAAGAAAATTAAGAAGATACTGCTAAAGCTGAAAGGGTCAAAGAGTGAGCCTCTAAAGATCAAGGATGGTGATGGTGATGATGATGATGATGGTGATGATGATGATGATGATGATGATGATGATGATGATGAGGATGAAGATGACTCTGAAGAAAATGTTGAGGAGAGAGGATCGAGCGGAAAAGATCAATAGGATGATGATGATCAGGAAGGTCGTGCATCTGCAACAGCCTCACATCCTCAAGCTCAAGAGAGGCGAACTAAAAGAAACCAAGATCAAGGAGCCTCATCATCCACTCCTCCAGCTTAAGAACCCACTATTCAAGATAAAAGTAATGATTAGATGTTTTTGTATTTAAAAACTTTTGTACTCGAATTATATACTACATTAATGTAATTAACCATCATCTATGTGTGTTTATGTTTAAATGCTTTATATGATGACTTATGCGTGATGTCATTAATGTTTAATCAAATAGATGAAGCTCAACAGGCATATGAGTATGATGTCCAACCCCTTCAGCAGGTCAAGTCTAAATTAACTATGATTCTTGACTTGCAAGGGATTGTAGGGAGATCTGTGAGCTACACTCCAGAAGAGGGAGAGATCATACATGACTTAACGGATGAACGGCTTGCTGAAATATTCAGGCTGAATCCTGATGAGCTGGTAAAAGATGCTCCGAAAGTTGATGTAGCTAGTGATGATGAGCTGAACGATGTTGATGAAATTGAGATCGAGGACGTCACTGCTGAACATTATCCAGAGTACACTGACCACGAAGGTAATGTTATACCCAATTTGGGTGATACTTTTGGCAGTGGTACTTTTGATAACTTGGATGAAGTGGAGAAAGAAAAAGAGAAAGAAGATAGCACAACCCAAGCTTCGGACGCTAATGTCGACTTAAAGAAAGTTGAATGGGCAACTTGTTTTGCAGAGATGAAAGCCCAACGCGTGCCGCCAAAGCAGAATGCCTACACAAAGCTGTACATAGTCAAACGACATCAGAAAGTGTCAAGCAAGATTATAGCATGGGCATATTTTGAAGACTTGGAAGTCTATGTTGTTAAGAGAGAGAAAAGAATCGAGTACTTCAGATATCCTCATAATCTGAAGACTCTTCCAGGTTTTGAGCTCAACCCTCTATATTGTTTAGATATTCTATATGCTATACCACACCAGGTGGGTAAACTTCAGACCTTAACAACCTAAGAGGTTAATTCATAAGTCTGAAGTTGATCCTATTTCTGGAAGACCAAAAGTGGTGCTGAAATGGAGTCCCCCGCGCACAATGTCAGAGATTCCCTTACGGGAAATGCCTCAGGACTTCACTCCACACTTCAAATGGTGGTATTACGATTGGAGGACGGGCGAAGCTGTCATAGTATTCAACAGAGATGGAAAGATTGATACTATCCAGGTATTTGACCCAATGTGGCTTACAAACTTGTCGGCTGAAGATGTCTACACATTATACAAGTGGCCACTGTTCTATGACACGCAGGATATTGTACAAGCTCTCCAGTTCCAACATGTCATAAGACTCTGTTTTGCATTTGATATACATGCAGGAGTCACAAGAGAGGAGAAGTACAAGAAGTTCCACGAACATGTGAAGAATGTTAAACGATAGGGTAAACTAGGACCAAGGGGGAGTTTGTAGATACATGTTGTTCCTATTTTTTGAGCTTAAATGTAAAAGTCTTTCATGTCTTACACATATGTAATGAAATGTTTCAATGAAATATGAAATATGAAATGTGATTTGATGTTTATTTATCTTTGATTCATATGTATGAACTTCTTATATAGGTTTGAGGTTGTTGTACACAATTCTAAGTCAATAATGATTGAGTATTATGTACAACCTATTTGGGTGATTATTCATGCTAATGGACCATACTTATGGACCATACGCATGAATACATCATGCTTATGGACCAGTCGCACGACTGAACCAGGAGACTGGATCAGTCGTATGATTGAGACATAAGATTGACTCAGTCGCACGACCGAACCTTCAGTCATGCGTATGACTCAATCGCATGATTCAGTCGCACGACTGAACCATGCAAATGGTTCAGTCGTACGAATGAAAAAACCTAACCTATAAATACCACCTAATTCGTGGAAAAAAACACTTGAAGAGATATTGCGAATACTCATAAACCCTAGCCGTCCAGAACGTCCCAAACAGCCTGTCCAAGTTCATAGTTCGTTCCTGATCGATTCCTACTCGTTCTTAACGTTTTAGTTTAATCATATATCGATCGGGTTATCGTTCTCACCGATTGGATCGCCAATCAAATAGGATTCCGCACTATTTGATCCGGTATAAACGCAGAATCAGTTAGTTCTCCGTACGTACACGGTCCCTAACAAATGGCAAAAAAAGGTGTCGAATCCGTAGGGAATCACAGTAAGTGCTAGTAACGATTAACCTAAGAACATTAAACATTAAAAAGTAAATTGCTTAATTGATTGATTTGATAAAGTTATGTTCTGGAAAAAAAGGAATCAACTTTGGGATTCTGGTTTGACAAAGTTATGTGTTGGATCTAGAGAGGCTGTTGCAACCAAAACTATGTCACTTAGAAGATTTTGAGTACAACATACAAAGGACTTCCGAAGCCAAGTGTGGAACTTCCGAAGGAAGAAGGAGCTCTTCCGAAGTCTAAGTGTAAAATACACTTCCGAAGGAAAACTCCAACTTCCGAAGATAAAGAAGCTACTTCCGAAGATCAAGACTTAAAGACAAAGTTCTGAAGTCAACTTCCGAAGTATAAAGAAGTCCTCAAAGCCTCGGAAGCATAGAAGCATCTTCCGAAGTATAAGTGGCTTCGGAAGAACTTGTTCTTCAGAAGCCAGTTAACCTTCGGAAGACACTTCTATTATCCAGTAGACATAAGTATGGTCTGTCTGACACTCCGCTGCAAATCTCTGAGATACTGCATGGCGTTTTCTCAAAAGCCATGTTGTTGACCATAATTTAATCTACTGTTTACCTTTTTATGTTAAGTACAGTTGCCATCTTTAGTTGGTGACAAAAGGTAAGTCATGGACATGTCATGACTACCATATCTTAGATAATACTTTATCTAAGATACCTTAACTATAGCATTGTAGTATATGCTTTAGTCGTAGGTTTCCAGCTGGTATCAAGTATAACCGGCTGTAGGATCTAGTATATATAGTTTCTCATTGTAACTCTTGTTTTATGCTTGTAAGTGTCTTGTAATCTTGAGTTGAGAAGTAATATATACAAGTACCTTGAAAATACTTCTGCTTGTTCCTTTGATTACTTATTATATTATTATCAACTCTTGTTAAAGGCATTGCTTCATCTTGTTTGAGTGATATTATAAGTGAGTTTGAGAGAATCACAAGTGTTAAGTGACAAAACCCGATCCTGCAATTGGTATCAGAGCTTTTTAGGCTCTTGATTGTGAGATCTTACCATCCTAATCAACCAGTTTTTCACTCCTCCTTATACCTCACTCAAAAATGGCCCTCATCAAATCTGAAGTTGAAATAGGAACGATGACCAAAGCTCCCATCATCGACCCTGAAAACTTCAGGTCTTGGAGCAGAAGAATGGAAGGCTTCATCAGATACCAGGATAGCAAGATGTGGCAATCCATCGTAATGGCCCGTATAAGCCAAAAGTTGCTGGTGGAAACGGTGCCATGATCGAGAACGCCGTTGAAGACTATTCCGATGAAGACAGGAAGAAGCTTGACATAGACAGCAATGCTATGACTGTTCTTATGACTGCAATCCCAAACTCCATCATGGTGGGGTTTGAGCATTGTAAGTCTGCCAAAGAACTCTTTGATGCTCTTGCTCAAATGTACTCAAGCTCGAATGATTCAAAGAAGGACTCTGTTGATGCATGTATGTCCCTAGATCATGATTTGTAATGTAATGAACTTGTCTGTCTGATGATTATGTAATTTGTATTGACTAATGAAATGACATGAATTGGTTGTTACTTGTGATGTTTAATATTTCATTAATGAGTCGTGATTGAATTGATTGGGTTTATGATTGTTTGAATGATTGCACATTATGTTATATTAATTAAAACATTCAAACTTAACTTAATGAAGTTCTCATGCGAATGACCCATGCGAATGGATCATACGCATGAATAACTTCATACGATTGACTCAGTCGCACGACTGAACCAGGAGACTGGATCAGTCGTATGATTGACACATGAGATTGGCTTAGTCGCACGACTGAACACTCAGTCGTGCGGATGAATCAACCGCATGGTTCAATCGCACGACTGAACCATACTTATGGCCCAGTCGCACGATTGAACAATACTAACCTATAAATAGACCCAATTCATGGAAAAACGTAAGCATTCATCCCATTACGATTCCAGACGTACCCTAGCCGTCCAGAAGCCACCCAAATCGTTCTCCAAGTTCACAGAACACATCAGATCGATTTCTAATCGATTTCTGACGTTGGTTTCAATTCTTGATTGATTCTTCGTGTGTTCTCACTGATTGGATCGCCAATCAAATAGGATTCCGCACTATTTGAGTTGGTTTAACACGCTAATCACTAGGTATTTCGTTCAAATACCAGGTCCTAACAAGTGGTATCAGAGCTTTGGCTCTTGATTACGTGTTGATTCAATCAAGATTGCATAAAAGTTTGTGTTTTTGCACGAAAAACGCAATCTTTGGCATCAAAAGTGATATTGGACGTTCCTTGCTCATTGAAGTTTAGTTTCTACGGACTTAGGCGATTAGGACTTGTGAAATTTCGAATTTTTACGGCTGAAACCCGTCAAACCTAGAAATTTTCGCAAAACAGCAGCTTCAGTCGCACGAGTGACCCATTCGCACGACTGGACTCCATTCGCATTGCCCATTCGCACGATTGGACCTAGTCGCACCCTCATTCGGCCGACTGAACCGTTCGTTCGCATAACTCATACGCACCAGATTCAGTCGCACGACTGAACCAATCGCCCAGTTCAGTCGCACGGTTGAACCAATCGCAGAGTTCATACGCACGATTAGACCATTCGCATCCTTCAGTCGCATCAGTGAAAGTTTGTTTGATTAGATTTTAAGTTTATTAGTCATGGAAGATCAAATGTCAGCCTTTACTGCTGGGAAGGACTCGAGGATTCAGAACCTGCTGTTGCTTGAGAGTGAGGTGGGTAATCACAATAAACCACCAAAGCTCTTGACTTTAGATGAGTTTCCCCACTGGAAACAACGTTTTGAGATCTACCTCAATGGAGTAGATCCTAATCTGTGGAAGACATTGAGATCGGTTATAGTACACCGGTGGGAGCTGATGGAGTTAAATTAACGTTAAGTGGGATGACAGACGCACAGAAAGTAAAGTACAATGCAGAGAAAAGGGTTTATGCATTGATCACTCAGTCTATCCCCAAAGATATATTCCACCAGTATTCAGAGAACAAACAGTCCAAGAAACTATGGGATGAGCTAGAGAAGAGATATGATGGGAATGCGTCATTGAAGGCAATCAAGGCAAAGGAGTTAAAGAAGGAATTCGATAACTTCTCATCGATTGGTAATGAGAGTTTAGACGAAGTCATAGACAGATTCTACCACTTGATGAGCGAATTGCATACACATGGAGTTGAAACAACCATGGAAGAGAAAGTGAGCAACTTCGCAGACGGATTGCCTGATAAGTGGGCTTCATTCGTGTCTAACCTGAGACAGAATGGAATGCTTGTAAAGCTGGATATAAATGACTTCATTCTCAAGCTGCGAGAAGAAGCACTAAGGATGAAGTATAGAGCTCAGAAGTCTTCGTATACACAAAATCCAGCTTTATACAACGCCACGCCTCAAGCAAAGACATCTGGAGCACCTCTCCAGACTGCATTTGTGTCTAGCTCGTCAGGTCCTTCACATGCTTCTCCTTCTGGATCAGACACGTCAGGGTCATCATGTACCCATTATATTGGATCAGAAGCAAGTGCTACCAAACTGAAGACCGTGAACCTCGGTAATGTGACCGTAGAAGTAGCTCGAGAGCATATGGATCTTTTAGCAGCAGTGGTTCATTCATATGATGGACTTGTTGCTGGGAAGATTGGAAACTGCCACCTGGCAGATGAGGACTACGAGCAGGTGGACGAAATGGAGCTTGAGAGGATGGATATAATGTGGGCCTTAGCTAGCGCTGTCCGAAGGGCGAAGAAGTTTGTTAAGAAGACAGGACAGAACTTGATAGCTACTAAGGATACCACATTTGGCTTTGACAAGAGCAAAGTGACCTGCTTCAACTGTGGAGAGAAGGGGCACTTCAAGAGAGAATGTGTCAAGCCAAAGAAGACGGGTAATGGGAACCCGTTCTCATCCTTTACTCGCCAAGACAAGCAAACCTCCAGTTCTACTACATCAAACAAGGACCCAAAAGCCTTGACTGCTCATGATGATGAAGGACAGGATTGGAGTTTTAGGTTTGTCTCACCAGGAGAATCTAACATTGCAAGTGTTGAGGATATTGATGATGATTCTGCGAGTGAAGGTGATCTAGCAGTTGAGATAGCAATGTCACATAGTGAAGAAACAACTGCAGTTGAGGTTAGTTACAAGCCAAAGGAGGAGACTTCCACGTCAGAGACAGAAAAGTCAGAATCACCAGAACCAGAGACGTCTGATGCTGCGTTGATGGCTAACTCTTCTGAACCAACACAGGTAAGTAAAACTGACCAAATGTTTGATAATCATGCTTGTTCTGATTGTGATATGTTTAGGAATAGCATTGATGAAAAATTTGCTAGGTTATTAGATCACAATGATAACTTAGTAAAAGATTTACAACTGAGGCTAATAGAGTTCTAAAACAAAATGAGCATAGTTATAAAGAAAAGATAGACCTATTGACTAAACAGCTTAGGGAAACCGAAGTAGTTGCCTTTAACCAAGCAAACGACATTAGGTACTATCTAAACTCTCTAGAGGACACTAAGAAGCAAAAGGCAGTTCTAGAAGTAGAAGTTAATTCATTAAAACAGAAACTGCACAGTTGGACTAGTTCTTCACACATAGTTCAACACTTAGTGAGAGAAAGGAATAACGGGGAGGGATTAGGCTACAAAGTGGTTCCACCTCCACCTGAGACCTTGATGAACACTAAGTCTAGACCAGTAAACAACAACCCCATCAAGGATCATGTGGTGACTACTCCTCTTGTTACTGATCCAGACACATCATGTTCATCTACTGAATCTGGACAGAAACAAAAGGAGGCCACTTCAAAGGCAAAGGGTAAATTGCCTTGTGTTAATCTGGAAAATGAATTTGAAAAAGTTAACTTAAAGTCAGGGTCAAACAGAGTCAAATCAGAACCTAAAAGGACTTCAAACGTTAATTTTTCACATGCTTCAAGTCAAAAACCAGTTAACCAAAAAGTGGAACATGTTAAACAGGTGAAAACAGTTAATTTTGTTAAACCAGAGAAAACATCAAACATACAAGAGTCAAAACCTAAAGTGATTGATGTTACTAGAGTGTCACGCACTTCTCCACAAAGAAAGTCTACTTATAAAGTTGATAGCAGGTCATGCTACAACTGTGGAGAATGTGGACACATTGCTTCCTATTGTCCTTTCTATCAGACACCTAGGAAGAAGATTGATCTTCAGGACTCTAGACCTAGGTCTTCTAAGAGGAGTTCTCTGACTCCACCTAGAAGATCTAGTGAACCTAAAGTCCAATCTGTAAGCCAGACGACTGTTTATCATAAACAGGCATTGCACAAATCTGGCTTAGGGAAAGAGAAGTCATCCTGCGTGTCTGATACTGATGACAAGAAGGAACCTGAGCTACCCTCACCACATAAGGTCAATGGGTAGAGTTTATGATGTGTGATGCCTCTGGGAAACCCAAGACAGTAAAAGGCTGGGTTCCTAACCTAAACTAATACATTTACTTTGTATGTGCAGGGTGTTCGATATAGCGCTGAGACTAACACGTGGATTATAGACAGCGGAGCATCCAGGCACATGACAGGAAATAGAGCCCTTTTATCAAACGTCAAACAAATAAAAGGAGGGCATGTTTCCTTTGCAGGAAACAAGGGAGGATACATCACAGCACAGGAGAAGTGGGAAATCAGAAAGTTAAGTTTGATAAGGTGAACTACGTTCAACAACTTCAGAATAACTTACTTTCTGTTCCCAAATGCGATAAAGGATTTAAAGTCATCTTCGACAACAGAAGTGTTACGTGCTGAAGAAAGACTACATGATCCCAGAGGACCAAGTTCTGATGACTGCTTCAAGATATAAAGACCTTATGTCTTGGATCTGTCAACAGCTGCTACAACGGATCATGAGGTTCAGTGCTTTCTATCTAAAGCTACTGAGAAGGACTCAATCTCCTGGCATAGGAGAATGGGACACATTAGTCAAAGGAAGATGAATCATTTGATTCAGAAGGATTTAGTGAGAGGAGTAAATGTCAAGAACTTCCAACTTCCTGACTTTTGTGTAGCTTGCAAGAAAGGCAAACAGACAAAGAAGTCTCATAAGGAAAAGAAAGTTCATTCAATAGAACTTCCTCTTGAACTTCTTCACATGGATCTTTTGGTCCAGTCAGTACAAGGAGCATTGCAGGCGATTTGTACTGTTTTGTGGTCACTGATGACTACTCAAGGTTCACTTGGGTAATGTTTCTGAAATCCAAATCAGAAACATTTGAGTCATTCAAGGAATTAGTAACCACACTGGAATCTCTCTACAAGCTAAAAGTTAGACAAGTACGCTCAGACAACGGGACAGAATTCAAGAATCAATGGATGGAGGCATACTGCAAGGAAAAGGAATTGTTCATCAATTCACTTCTGCCTACACGCCTCAGATGAATGGTGTTGCTGAGAGGAAAATAGAAGCTTGATAGAGACTGCACGGACTATGCTGGCTGACTCGAAACTGCCTATCCAATTCTGGAATGAGGCAGTGGCAAATGCATGTTATACACTGAATCGAGTCCTAATAGTCAAGCGCCACGGAAAGACATGTTATGAGCTACTACAAAGACGCAAACCGAATTTGGAGTATCTTGAACCTTTTGGCGCGCCGTGTACACTTCTGAAGAAGACACAAGAAGGAAAATTCAGCGAGAAGGCAGATGAAGGAATTTTCTAGGATACAAACATACCGAACAAGCGAGTTTACAATAACTCAACGGGTCTTGTAGAAGTGTGGTGTAATGTCGACGTTCAGAGATATACCACCACCTACAGGCAAAGGACCTGCATACTTCTTCGATTATGATGGATTCTTCAAGTCCTTCAACATTCCTCTCTCCCCTCGGATGATGAGTTAGCTACTAGGATGATGTATGATATTCTGAATACACCATCTAGCACACAGGGAGAATCATCTACTCAGTCAGGGGGAGTAGTCGATGACAGTGACTCCTCCTCTGAAGATGAAACTGAAGCAGATGACCAGAACAGTCAGGAGGAACAGGTTCCAGTTCCTGAAAGTCCACAAGCATCTACGAGTGATGCCCCTTCGACTTCGGAACCTCAAACTCCAACTACCTCAGATGCAGAACAAAATGTTCATAATCTTGGTTCTGAGGTGGCTGTTCCTACTACTCCAGGATCACGACTAAACGTCTATCATCCCCTTGACAATGTTATTGGGGATGTCAGATCAGGAGTACAAACCCGAAATCAGCTATACTCAGCTGATTACGCCTCGGTTATGGAGAAGGTTACATTCATGATGGTGCTTATCGATGTTTTGTCTCGCAGGTTGAGCCAAAATATGTCAGTGAGGCACTAAATGATGAGGCGTGGGTGAGTGCCATGCAAGAAGAACTTCTGCAGTTTAAGAAGTTAGGTGTATGGACTCTGGTTGATAGACCTAAAGGTGCTAAAGTCATTGGCACCAAATGGGTACTAAAATGCAAGAAGGATGACCAAGGAGTCATTATCAGGACAAAGCTCGACTGGTGGTTCAAGGTTTTCGCCAAGTCGAGGGATTGACTATAATGAGGTGTTTGCACCCGTGGCAAGGATGGAAGCCATTCGTATCTTCCTTGCCTATGCATCGTACATGAAGATTAAAGTCTACCAATTAGATGTGAAGAGTGCATTCCTTCATGGGGAAATCAGGGAAACAGTCTATGTAAGTCAACCCGAGGGATTTGAAGATCCTTATCATCGGGATAGAGTTTACAAGCTCGACAAAGCTTTATATGGGCTTCATCAAGCTCCTCGAGCTTGGTATGAGAAACTCTCGACTCATCTTGTGAAACACGGCTTTCGCAGGGGAGTCATTGACTGTACACTGTTTATTAAAGAAAAGGATGGCGACCTACTGCTTGTACAGATATATGTTGATGACATAATCTTCGGGTCAAAGAACGAAGAGTTATGTAAAGAGTTTGAAGCAGTGATGAAGAAAGAGTTTGAGATGAGTGCTATGGGGGAGATGAAGTTCTTTCTCGGGTTACAGTGGATCAAACACCTAATGGAATCTTTCTACATCAGACCAAGTATGTAGGAGACATTCTCAGTCGCTTTGACATGGAGAATGCTTCTGCTGCTGGGACTCCACTTGCTACGAATCATGATATAGCACCTGATGAGAATGGAGATCTAGTAGATGCCACTATGTACCGAGGAATGATTGGATCCCTCATGTATCTCACTGCCTCAAGACCTGATATTATGTATGCTACATGTCTATGTTCTAGATATCAGGCTAAACCAAAGGTCAACCATCTGATCGGGGTCAAGAGGATTTTTCGTTATCTGAAGGGTACACCCACACTTGGATTGTGGTATCCTCATGATGATGACTTTGAGCTTACCGCGTATAGTGACTCGGATTACGGGGGCTGCAAGATGAACTACAAGTCTACATCAGCGGGGTGTCAATTCTTTGGGAGAAGATTAGTTACCTGGCAGTGTAAGAAGCAGACATCGGTTGCATTGTCAACCTGTGAAGCCGAATATGTTGCTGCTGCAAGTTGCTGTTCACAAATCATCTGGATTCAACAGCAAATGCGGGATTACGGTTTAAAATTCTCATCTACTCCTATTTTTGTTGATAACTCTGCTGCAATTGCAGTAACTAAAAATCCGGTTCAACATCCTAAGACCAAACACATCGGTATTAAATACCATTTCATAAGAGATTGCTTTGAAAAGAACTTAATTGATGTGGTTAAAATTAATACTGATTTTCAACGCGCTGACCTTTATACTAAAGCCTTTGATAAACCACGTTTTCAATATTTGTTAGAGGTCAACGGCGTTAAAAAGAAAAGTGAGGTAATTCCTGATGATGATAATGTGTAGTCCGATGTAGTTTAGTTAAAGTTTATTTTATTTTATCTTATTTGTTTTATTTTCGTCTGTTTTATTTAAACTCATGTTATTTTGCCGTTTATTAAAATCCTAAAATAATTAAACCAGAAATGATTTTAGTATTTTAGGGGGAGAATAATATGTCAGCAAGTTAACATTAAAAAAAAAAAAAAAATTTGGAGGGAGAAGGAGTAACTAGCTGAAATAAGGTAGATTGTGTCTGTGATACCGATTCAATACCTTTGGAAAATGATAGTACACAGGAACATATCAAGAGGGACTTTAAAAATTTAAGTTTTGGAAAGATGCAAAAGTTCAAAGTATAAGTCTGTGTAGTCTAAGCAATACAAAAAGGGAAGATGATAGAAAACTGGCAACTCCTAAGGTGACACAAAGAAAGTAGACTTAGAGGCTGCTAGACCACAATGATATGTTGGTAGATTCAACACAATAGACAATTAGACCTGATTGGTGATCTCAAGATCAAACTAAGTTGTTCAACTGACTGTGGGCTTCCATCTTATCACTGGTTAACACAATCAACAATATTCCAATAAGGGGTAATGAGCAATTAAACGCCACAAATGTGTGCGGATGACCATAATTAGAGCAAAGCAAAAAAAATGAAAGACAAATGCAATAAAGCTAATGACTTATGTTGTTGGTGCATTTTGTGTAAAATAAAATAAGCTGCTCTAACAAGGAGATAGGTTGTGTGCCTCTCTGCTGTGCGATGGCACTGACCTGAGGATAAGCATAACCTAGATATTCTAGAATTCATTGTTGTTTGCCGCCTCTCTGCTGTGCGATGGCACTGACCTGAGGACAGGCTTCTCTTTGAAAGCTCTAAGAATAGTCTCTTCTTGTAATAATACCCGTAGACCGCTCAAAAGCTCCTGAGGAATGTTGATTACCATATAAGTGTGGGATCCACAAATGTTAGTTGAAATAATTAAACCTAAATAAGTCACCAGTCTGTGTCAAAAGTCTGTGTATGGATTTAAGTGGACAAACATACTGACAATCATTGTGGCTACATTCTCAAAGGTTCAAATCAATGTGAAAATCTAAGAGTTTCAGTATGATTTCCTTAAGTTGCTAACGACTCTGGATGAACACCGAGAATTTGAGCATCAAAAGGTTTAATAACTAGTCCCAAATGATTTGACTTGCCTGTATGATTCAAAATTGAATTGGTCCAGATATGATCAATCTAAGTTGAAGCTATCTACTCCCGAACCAAATCCCGTAGATATCAATCTCTGGATTTATCTCTCACAAAAAGCCAAAAATAAGTTTGTTTATGTAATTAGTTAAAGTTTAAATTAGTTAGTGTTTTAATTTTAATTTTAGTCGTGTGTCGGGCTACATCAGGAAAATCAGAAGGAATCAACTCACTAAAAGGGTCATGTCTGAGATGACCATATGTGCTTTGAAAGTTTAAAATAGTCACGTCTGAGGTGACAAAGTGTTTTTAAAAGGGTCACGTCTGAGGTGACTAAAGTGTTTAAAGGATCACGTCTGAGGTGATCAAATGTTTTCAAGATAAAATGATCATGTCTGAGATGATCAAAGGCTCATAACATAATTTAAATTAATTTAAAAGGGTTTAAAGTAAATTGGTAAAAATGGCAGAAAATTAACTAAGTATGACCCATTCGCACGAATGGACCATACGTATGGACTAACCATACGAATGGAATCCATTCGCACGAATGAACTATGAGTATGGACCATCAAACCGAATGGCCCATACGATTAGCCCAGTCGGAGGCTTAAGTGCGAACGAGTGAGTCAGTCGCACGACTGAAATCAGTCGGACGACTGGAGAAGCGGCGACTGACCCCACTCGCACGACTGAAAGGTGCGTATGAACTCAGTCGCACGATTGGATCTAGGGTTGGTATAAATAGAGGAGGAGTCGGTCGCAGAGACTCATCACCCTCAAAGAAACCCTAAATCGCACGACTTAACCAAACTCTGCCAAAATTTCCTTTGATCCTAATAAACCCGATTCTTGAGTACAATCATCTCCATCGATTCTACAGGTAATTTGCGGTGAGAGCACAAAACTAAATTACGATCAAATTGATTCGAGATCTGAAATTGAACCCGAAAGCAAAACAGGACTAAAAACGACAATAAAACCTCACCTAATACTCAAACAGATGAAATTAAGAGTGTTATAGGTTATAAGAAAGTATTGCGAGTCTAATGAACAAGAACACGAGTCTAAAACTCAAATTGATGAAAAGTTAATTTGAATTGAACGGACAGGATGTCATACGATTGGACAAGCGGATGAACTTCAGTCGCACGACTGAAGGGGGCGATTCACTTAACCGCACGACTGAACCATGCGAATGAGACTCAGTCGCACGACTGGTGTAACCGCATAAGAGTACATGCGCATGAGTCCAGTCGCACACTCAGTCGTACGCATGAGGTCATTCGCACGTCTGAACCTCAATCGCCAGTTCAGTCGCACGACTGTCTTCAGTCGCACAACCTCAATCGCATGACAGAGACATTCTATTCAAAGTCTAAGTGTTTCATTATACTTGTAGCCAGGAACTAATGTTTATATTGTTATGTGTTACCATGGCGAGTCGATGGAACATGAGCACCAAGCATAACATATGTGCTCATCTGGATTTGACATCCAGGAACGCAGCTGACTTCCCAGGCATCATTACTTTCTGTTGAGATCCAGGATTGCTCATGCTATCTCTACACATGCACTCCGTATAGATCAGTGCAGCAGGCCTTCTGGGAAGGCGCGACTGTTAGATCCTCTGAGCCTCATTGCATTAGGAGTACGATCTTTGGTGAGGCTATTACCGTTTCAGAGGAGGATTTGAGGATTGTTCTACAGTTAGGGGATGATGCTGATTGTCCTACTCGTCTACACCCCCTCACTGTCAGAGGATGTTTTATGAGAGCCAAGTACTCTGGGGACATCAATGCTGGGGTACTCAACAAGAGTAACCTCTGTCCCCAGTTCAAGTATCTTGCGCATGTTCTGCTGAAGTGCATAGCGTCGAGGAAGGGAGGATTTGATGAGTTGTCGGATCAGATCCAGAACGCTTATGCTGCGTTGGTGCTGAACCACCCGTTCAGCTTCTCCAAAATGATCTTCACCTACCTGGTGGAGAACATTGAGGGGAAAGGAAGGAAGGCTTCTGTATGTATCCGAGGTTTATACAGATGATTATTGATCAGAAGCTTCCCTCCCTGCCAAGGAGAAGGAGGATGCTGTAGTGCTAGAGGTCATGGATGACACTACGCTAGGCCGGATGAAGGTATACAGGGGGAAGCAGGTGAAACCCCCTGTCAGGAGGTTGTTTGGGCATCTGGCCCGTGCTGACTATGTGGCGCCAGCCAAGAGAAAGTGGCGCCACGATGACAGTGATTCAGATGTCGAGCATATTGCTATACCAGAGACTGACTCAGATGATGATGATAGCGGCGACGCCGGGGATGATATGCCTGCTCCACCTAGAGGCACTGATTCAGACGTTATTCCCCCGGGGTCTGCCACTGCCGGAGAGGTTGCTGAGATGGCCGGTTTCCATCAGGAGTTTGTAGCTGGTGATCAAGAGGAGGAGGAGTCAGATGAGGAGCCCCTCACTAGGACTGTGGGAAGCAAAGTTGTTCCCACAGACCACGGGCTTAGGGTGGTTGGTGAACACCCTCGGGACTCCTCAGAGAGAGAGACTGACCCGAACTATGTTCCGGGTTCAGTGGGCAGAGCTGCAGGGGGAGCATCCACTTCACCGGGACTAGGAGGAAGCGGATGGCTCAACCCCATGGATTGAAGAAGAAGAAGCGTCGCCTGACCTTCGTTACCACTAACCACACCACCAACCACACACCACTGACACACCACCCATCACCACAGCCACCACATCCACTACTCCACTACCACAGCCACCACCTTACCTACCACCACTGTATCCTTCCCATCCACCACCATACCATTCACACCAACATCACCAGCACCAGCTACCGACCCATATTCACCACTGCCACTACCACCACCACCTCACATCATGCTGGACCCTCAGCCCAGCCACCACATGTTTATGGATCTACTCTACCTCACATCGGGGTAGAGGAGCAGCTGTCGGCGCTTAACCGTATGGTGATGCGCCTGCTCGCTGCAGATGAGGAGAAGGCGGCGCAGATCCGCCAGCTGACCGACCTGACTGCTGCCCAGTCTCAGCAGATGGCAGAGCAGGCTCGGGTGATAGACCAGCAGAACCAGCTAATCGATGCTCAGAGAGTCGAGGTGTCCCAACTCCAGGACCAGCAGGCCCAGTCCGTCAAACGTATAGAGGAGTTGGAGACGACCAACAAGACGATTATGCTGAGGTTAAAGGGGTCGAAGGATGAGCCCTTGAAGATAAAGGAGGGTGACGGGGATGATGGAGATGGTGATGATGAAGATGATGATGATGATGAGGAGATGATGATGATGAGGAAGAGACTGAGGAAGAAAGGACAGAAGGTAGAGATGATGATGACGAAGCAGAAGGAGGGGATGCGGCTGCATCGGCCTCTGCTTCTGGTCAAGAACGAAGATCTAAGCATCGACAGGACCAGTCATCTACCACTTCTGCTCTCTCGAGCGACACGCCCATGATTCAAGACAAAAGTACAGATTAGATGTCTTATGTATTTATTTATTTTGTATTTGAATCATGTAATGAAAACAAGTGTGTTGAATGTTTATATATTAAGTTGATATAATTCCGTTTGATTACTTACTAATGGTTTATGTGTTGAATGTTTATATCAAACAGATCCAAACTTTAAAGGGATGAGTTTGACTTTGCTCCCCTTCAACAGGTCAAGACTCAATTAACCATGATTCTTGATCTGCAAGGGATTGTAAGAAGGTCTGTGAGTTATACCCCTGAAGAAGGGGAAATAATTCATGACCTATCTGATGAGCAACTGGCAGAGATGTTCAGACTCAATCCTGATGAAATTGTCAAGGATGCTCCAACAGTTGATTCAACCAGTGATGAAGAACTAAATGACGTTGATGAAGTGAGGTTGAAGATATTACTGCAGAAGAGTACCCTCAGTATGCTGACACCGAGGGTAATGTGGTCCCCAATCTGGGTGAGTCCCTCGTCAGCGATACTTTTGAGGTGTTGAACAAGATGGAGCAGGAAACCGAAAAGACTGAAGGAACAGCCCAAGCCTCCAATGATGACGTAGACATTCGCAAGGCTGAGTGGGCTGCCTGTTTTGAAGAAGTAAGAGCCCAGCGTGCTGCACCAAAGAAAGATGCCTACACCAAGCTCTACAGAGTCAAGAAACACCATAAGGTGTCAGGCAGGATTATTGCATGGGCTTATTTTGATGACCTTAACGCGTATGCAGTTAAGAGGGAGCAGGGCATAGAGTACTTCAGGTTCCCACATGATCTGAAGACTCTACCTGGTTTTGAGCTCAACCAGCTGGCTAAGCTAAAGCTGCTGTATGCTGACCAAGAAAGATGTCAGGCTGGTTCGAGGCTGCCCTGAAGAAGGAGTACCACACCAGATGGGTTAACTTCAGACCACAACAGCCTACGAGGTACATAAGAAGGTCTGAGGTTGATGCCATTACTGGCAAACCCAAGATTGTGTTGAAGTGGAGTCCTCCGCGCACTATGTCGAGAATCCCTCTCAGGGAAATGCCACAAGACTTCACTCCACACTTCAAATGGTGGTACTATGATTGGAGAACTGCTGAAGCTGTCATAGTTCTGAATAAAGAGGGCCAAATGGATACTATCAGGGTATTCGACCCGATGTGGCTAACCAACTTGTCTGCTAATGATGTCTATACATTATACAAGTGGCCACTGTTCTATGACACACAAGACATTGTACAAGCCCTCCAGTTCCAAAATGTTATACGACTTTGTTTGCGTTTGAGATTCACGCAGGAGTCACTAAAGAGGAGAAGTACAAGAAGTATAAGGAGGTATGCAGAAGACAAGAGATTAGATAGATCTAGGTCCAAGGGGGAGTTTGTTGATGCATGTATGTCCCTAGATCATGATTTGTAATGTAATGAACTTGTCTGTCTGATGATGATGTAATTGTATTGATTAATGAAATGACATGAATTGGTTGTTACTTGTGATGTTTAATATTTCATTAATGAGTCGTGATTGAATTGATTGGGTTTATGATTGTTTGAATGATTGCACATTATGTTATATTAATTAAAACATTCAAACTTAACTTAATGAAGTTCTCATGCGAATGGCCCATGCGAATGGACCACACGCATGAATAACTTCATACGATTGACTCAATCGCACGACTGAACCAGGAGACTGGATCAGTCGTATGATTGACACATAAGATTGGCTCAATCGCACGACTGACTCAGAACACTCAGTCGTGCGGATGAATCAACCGCATGGTTCAATCGCACGACTGAACCATACTTATGGCCCAGTCGCACGATTGAACAATACTAACCTATAAATAGACCCAATTCGTGGAAAAACGTAAGCATTCATCCCATTACGATTCCAGACGTACCCTAGCCGTCCAGAAGCCTCCCAAATCGTTCTCCAAGTTCACAGAACACATCAGATCGATTCTAATCGATTTCTGACGTTGGTTTCAATTCTTGATTGATTCTTCGTGTGTTATCACTGATTGGATCGCCAATCAAATAGGATTCCGCACTATTTGAGTTGGTTTAACACGCTAATCACTAGGTATTTCGTTCAAATACCAGGTCCTAACAGACTCACTGAAGCAGCAGTTTGAGAACTTCACCTATGTTGCTGGAGAAACTTTTAGCCAGCAATATTTCAGGTATATGGATCTTATCTCTTCCCTTCAATCTGTGGGAATCATTCAAGAACTTAGAGACCTTACTAGAAAGTTTATGAGTGCTCTACCCAATGAGTGGACATTCTACTGTGTCTCCATTAAGAGAACAGAGAATTTAAACACACTCACCATGACTGAACTATATGATCCTTGATGGATACCGTTTGGAAATGGAAAGCAAGAAGGTCACCAAGCAAGCAGACCCTTGAGCCTTCCTGCTAGCAACGCTTTAATGGTTGCTGAAGGTCAGGTATCTCCCAGTCTCAGCAGTACCTGTCATACACCCAGCAGCCATCTTGTTCATCTGGGCCTTACATCACATCCCTGAGACTCCAAGGTCTCATCAAGCTCAGCAAGCTCCTTTCAGGAGGGCTGTGCGTTTGTCTCAGGGAGTGGACACTCCAATGATCATCAATTCTGCTTTGATGATCTTGAGTGCTTCAGTCCAGATGACATAGAGTATGTGGACATTGTCCAACAAATGGCTCTTCAACCTACAGAGCGAAGAAGTTCTTTAAGAGAACTGGAAGGCAATTCCCTCAAAACCCAATCACCAGCAAGTTTGGGTTTGACAAAAGCAAGCTAATGTTACAACTGTAACTAGCTTGGCCATTTTGCAAGGGAATGCAAGGCTCCCAAGTCAAACCGGGAACCTCACAGGCCTCCACACATCCTTCCACACCAAAGCCCACGGAAAGTCAACTGAAACAGCAGCAATGGCTCAAGAAGTTGACTGGAGCTTCATGGTTCAAGATGTGACTCCTGCTCAAGCACTCATGGCAGGAACAGATGAAAATAAGGTATATGAACATCTCTGTACCCTGCTTGTATTGCTAAGGTTAAATTGTACCAGGACTACAATATGGAAATTAAATCTGATATTGAGTCTTTAAATGTTTTAAAATCTGACTTTAAAAGGGGTGAATCTGACTACCAAAGAAAATTGAGGAGTTAGAGAAAACTGTGTCCCTCTTAAAACATGAACACACCAATTACAAGACTCAAATCAAGGATTTAATATCCAAATTGACTGAGGCTCAAGCCCAGCTTGTCACTGCTGAGGCTCAAGCAGGAAGTATGCTATTTCCGAGCAAACTTCCAAGCCATACTTGCATCATCCTCTCACTCAAACTTTGTATCAAAAGAAAGTGGGTTGGGAACCAATGAAATTGCTCCACCACACTCTTATGAGTCTGTAAGACAACCAAGGTGTGGTACTGAAGAGCAAGAGGTTCCATCTGTTGACCCACCTTCTCAAGAGTCAAAGAATGATGCAACTATGGAGACCATGACCATCACAGGGAAGGAAACAGGTAATTGTGCCCTCCCAGCCAATGATGATCAAACCCTGACTACCAAAGCCAGAAGAAGCAGGGCTAAAACAGCCAGAAAAACTGCCAATAAGGTGGCTGAATCCAAACTGAAGATAGACCCAAAGCAAAAGGGTGTATTCATATCAGCAGGATTTCAGGTGGTTGGACCTTCTGATTCAGGAAAAGAGTACAGTACCAGTACTCCTATCCTACCAAAGGATCAGAAATTAAAGGGAAAGGTTGCTGATGAGGAGAAAAAGAACAAGAAACAGCAACCGTCTCATTCCCAGAAAGTTAACATTGCATGCATTATGTGTGGTCTGCAAAACCACATGGCTAAAGATTGTTACTACAATCCTGCTAGCACACATTATGCAAATAATGTTAAAAGAGAAGGAGTCAGGGAAGGTTTCACATTTGGACCATATCAAATGGTTCAAGTGATGAAAAAGGGAAAGCTTGTTTCCGAAGCAAGGCTTCTCTCGGAGAAAACTCTTCTTTCGAAAGGAAAAAGGCTTCGGAAGTTAAAGCTGCAAAGACTCACAAAAGAGTCCCCTTGAAACCATCCCAGAAGAATACTGCTTCAGAAGAAAAGGTGGTGAAGGTCTCTTCCGAAAAGAAAGAAGCTTCGGAAGAATGCCAAGCTACAAAAGCTTCATCAAGCTCATCTTCTATGATCAACCAAGGGATGGAATGGAAGATCAAGGAAGATGCTGTAGCCCAAACCTCTTCTTCAAAGACATCTATTGAACCCCCATGCATAAATTTTGGTTCAATCATGTCCCTCTCATTGGAAGAACCCAAGACCAATAAGGCTTGGGTTTCCAATCAAAACTAATTATCTCTTCTTATGTGCAGGGACATCCATAGAAGATAACAACATTTGGATTGTAGATAGTGGATGCTCCAGGCACATGACAGGGAACAGATCTCTCCTTCAACAATTCAACATTATGATGGAGGTCCTGTCCAGTTTGGAGGTGAGGCCGGAGGATATATTTCTGGCAGAGGAAGTATATCCAATGGAAAGTTAAAAGTTGACAAAGTTAATTTTGTCAAACAGCTTGAACACAACCTGTTAAGTGTTTCTCAATTCTGTGATCAAAAGCATCAAATGCTTTCACAGAACATGAGTGCATCCTCAAACCTGGGATGACAATTCCTCAGGAATTGGTGCTTCTTAGATCTCCCAGGAGAGGGGATATGTACAAGCTTGATATGAACAATGCTTCCCCAATGGGAGAAGTATCATGCTTTCTTTCCAAAGATGAAGTGATGAGTCAACACTATGGCATAAACGAATGTGTCATGTCAATTTTAAGACAATGAATAAATTGGCTAAAAATAACTTGGTACATGGTTTGCCTAAAAAGGAATTTTCTGCAAAGATAACTGTGTTGCTTGCCTGAAAGGGAAACAACACAGGTCTTCTCATAAATCCAAGGTTGTTAACTCTATCACTACTCCATTACACTTATTGCACATGGATCTATTTGGTCCCACAAGTATAATGAGCATGGAAGGAAATCATATTGCCTTGTGGTAGTTGATGATTTTACTAGATTTACATGGGTATTCTTTTTAAGAACTAAAGATGAAACTGCTGAAACTTTAAAATCTTTTATTCTTAAAATAGAAAATCAAGTTGATCACAAGGTTAAAATAATTAGAAGTGATCAAGGGACTGAGTTTAAGAACTTTGTTCTTGACTCATTTTGTAACTCAAAAGGGATTGCCAGACAATACAGTGCTCCTAGAACTCCTCAACAAAATGGTGTTGCTGAGAGGAGAAATAGGACACTTATTGAGGCTGCTCGGACTATGTTAGCTGATTCAAAGCTGCCTCTAACATTCTGGGCAGAGGCAGTCAGCACTGCATGCTATGTGCAGAACAGAGTTCTTGTAGTAAAGCCACATGGAAAGACCCCTTATGAGTTATGGAACAAGAGGCCACCGTTCATTGGCTTTCTAAGGTCCTTTGGCAGCAGGTGTACCATACTTAACACAAAAGACAATTTGGCAAAATTTGCTGAAAAGTCAGATGATGCTATCTTTGTTGGATATTCCTCCTATTCTAAAGCTTACAGGGTTTATAATATTAAAAACCAACAATTTGAGGAATCCTCCAACATTGTAGTTAATGAGCACACTCCTTGTGTTAGGGGGAATGGCCCTGATCATATCTTTGATTTAGAATTGTTTCCAAACTATTCTAAACCATCTTGTGAGAATGTTTCAGCTGGAACAGGTGCTCAAAGCAATTCTGATGAAGATCAACTGTTTGAGCTTCCCAGACCTGCTCCAAGTTCTCCAAGAGCTACAACAAATCAAGTTCCCACTATTGAAAGATCTGACAGCATAACCATTTCAAGAAATAGTGGAACTTCAACAAGGGATTCACCTGATGATCTTCAAGTCTCCTCAGGTGATCCTGCACAACACCAAGCTGATGGAAGCAGCATTTTGAAGGAACAGGCAACTGTTAATGATGCTTCACAGCAAAGAAATGATGATGTTTCTCTTTCATTCAATCAGTCCTCATTGAATGAGATTGAAACAACAGCTGGACCAAGTATTCAAGCCCTGAGCAAAATATGTCCAACTTGGACTTATCTTTGCAACTGGAGGTGATTCCAAGACTTAGAATTCACAATACTCATCCAGCTGAAAACATCATAGGGGAAGTCTCTGAGGGTGTGAGAACAAGGGGACAAACTCATAATGGGAATGTCTGCTTGTACTCATGCTTCTTATCCCAAATGGAACCCAAGAAGGTGGAAGATGCCTTGAAAGATAGTAGCTGGGTTGAATCAATGCAAGAGGAGCTGCTTCAATTCAAAAGACAAAAGGTTTGGAACCTATGTCCGCTACCATCTGGTCAAGTACCTATAGGCACCAAATGGGTATTCAGAAACAAAAGAGATGACAGAGGCTTGATTATCAAGAACAAGGCAAGACTGGTGGTTCAAGGATACACTCAAGAGGAAGGAATTGATTATACTGATGTCTTTGCACCTGTTGCAAGACTTGAGGCAGTTAGGATCTTCCTTGCTTATGCTGCATCCAAGAATTTCACTGTCTACCAGCTTGATGTCAAGTGTGCCTTTCTATATGGGGATATAGATAGGGAAGTCTACGTATGCCAGCCTCCAGGATTTGAAGACCCACAGCACCAAACTATGTGTGCAAGTTGGATAAAGCTCTATATGGGCTGCACCAAGCACCTAGGCTGTGGTATGAGACATTGTCTCAATTTCTCCTGAAGAATGGTTATACTAGAGGTACCATTGATAAGACTCTCTTCATTAGAAAGTCTGGGAAAGACATTTTGCTAGTTCAAGTCTATGTTGATGACATCATATTTGGTTCCTCAAATGACCAAATGTGCAAAGACTTTGAGAGCATTATGAAGAAGAAGTTCGAGATGAGTTCTATGGGAAAAATGGACTTTTTCCTTGGAATTCAGGTAAAGCAACTGAAGGAAGGGTTCTTCATCAATCAATCTAAGTATGTCAATGATATCTTAGAGAGATTTGATATGAAGGATTGTAAAGCAGCAAAGACACCCATACCCAGAAACCATGATTTATGCCCTGATTCTGAGGGGGAGGATACTGATCAACATCAGTATAGAGCAATCATTGGTTCTCTGATGTATCTCACAGCAAGTAGACCTGATATCATGTTTGCAACTTGCATCTGTGCAAGATATCAGGCTGCTCCAAAGGTGTCTCACCTAATTGCTGTCAAGAGAATCCTCAGATACCTCAAAGGAGCACCTAAGTTAGGTCTCTGGTATCCAAGAAATAGTGATTTTAATCTCTATGGTTACTCTGATAGTGATTATGGTGGCTGCAACATCAACAAGAAATCAACATCAGGTGGATGTCAATTTCTTGGTGGAAGGATCATCTCATGGCAATGCAAAAAGCAATCCTGTGTCTCTACATCAACTGCTGAAGCTGAATACATTGCTGCTGCAAGTTGCTGTGCTCAGCTGCTGTGGATTCAAAACCAGATGATTGACTATGGATTCAACTTCATGAGCACTCCTATCCACATTGACAACAACAGTGCTATATCCATCACTGAAAATCCAGTGAAGCACTCTAAGACAAAGCACATTGATATCAGGTATCATTTCATTAGAGATATTCATGAGAAAATCTTATAAAACTAATCAAAGTTGATTCAAATGAACAATATGCTGATTTGTTCACCAAAGCATTTGATGAACAAAGATTTAAATATCTTATTACAGCTATTGGGATGATAAACATTGATTAGTTAATCTCAATTGAAAACCTTTTTAATGTGTAAAGTCTTATGTCAAAACAATCTAAGCCCTGTTACAAAAGATCTTTTCTTAAATTTATCTAAGTATAAGTTCTTCCGAAGAGAAATTAGCCTCGGAAGATATCTAGCATAACTTCCGAAGCAAATTTCTCATAGGATAATTTTCTTCTCGGAAGAGTGTTAAGTCTCGGAAGAAGCGATTGAGTTCACCTCAGATCTACTTCCGAAGCACTTAATACACTCCATCTGAAAGCAACATGTACTCTCGGAAGTAAGCAATTTACCTTCGGAAGTACATTTGCCTTCGGAAGAACATTACCTTCGGAAATACATTATACTCGGAAGAAAGATTTTACTGTGTAACGGAAATCTTTTGGGCCCCACACTGTAAAAAGTAAAGATTTTGTTAATGATGTCGGATTATTTAAATGGTCTAACCTTACCGCCCTTGTCACATCATCCACTGAACCCTCACATCATCTTATCCAAACCACCCTTTAAACCGCCATTTCACCCATTTAAATACTTCCGGTTAATCACTTACACTCTTTTTACCAAATTCACTGCCCTAAAAGCTTTCTTCTTCTCCAATTTACCTTACTCAGAACTTTTCTACTGCTATCTTTCTCAAATGGCCTTAAACCCTCAGCACAACCAGGTCGCACTCCTTGACTCTTCAAGGGATGATGACTTCTCTGATATCATTTCTTTCTTAGCCCAATCTTCATACTACACTGCCTTGACCGTAAACCCTACCATCTACTCCAACCAAATGTCCGAATTTTGGGCAAATGGTCGGATTGAAACCCTAAACGGGGTTCGTGCTATTAGGTCAAGTGTTTGTGGCCAAGAGTTGGTCATCACTGAACAGATCATCAGGGAGCATCTTGAGCTCCATGATGAAGGCGCACGACGGAATTCCCCAAATCTGAGTTAGATAGTTCTTATCTCCAAATGGGATACGGTGGAGATGTAAGCAGGTCAACGGTCTACAAATTCAACTTCTCCTACAAGTGGAAGTTCCTGCTGCATGTGGTTCTTCACTGTCTATCTAACAAATCCGGGGGATGGGATCAAATCCCTTATGAACTCGGGTGCTTAGTTCACGGGTTGGTACAAGCCTCCGCTTCAACTATTCAAGGTTTGTGCTGACTAACCTTATGGGAAATCTGCAAAGGGACACATTCTTTATGTATCCCAGATTTCTCCAGCACATAATCAACTGCGAGCTAGATCAGGGAAAGCTTGTCTGTGCAGCTGCTCTGTCTGCTCCCCAAATGAGGCCGACCATCTTCAAGGTCTTGAAGAGAGTGTCTACCAACTACACTGGAAGGGATACCGCACTACTTCCAGGTATGATTGAGCCAATGGCTCCTGGTGACATCCCTGTTCACCCCACAGGTGATGAACCCACACCAGCAACTACCCTCACCATTCCAAATCTACCTTCTCCTCCCATCACTGTCACCTACCAGAGATGTACCAAACGAACCCTTGTTCAATCTACTCTGATTGAACAAGCCCCTCCTCTTCAACCAAAAAGGCTAGAGTGGAACAAGGGGCTCCCACTCAGCCAGAGGTCCACCAATCCTTCACTATTGACCTCAATATGGGTCTTGAGTCTCCTCAGTCTCAGACCCATGAGCCCAAAACCCCAGCTGATAGCCCTCAGGGTGAGTCTCTATACTCCCCTGAGCAGCCACAAAGGGACAGCTCAATGCCTTTTGACATTGATCAAAGTCTCGGGTCCTTAGGTCTTCATTCCTTTTCTTTCACTGACCTATTGATCGGAGCTGGTGAAGAGAATATGTCTCTCAAAGGCAATGAAGTTGATCAACTACACCCTCTTGAGGATCAACAGAGCCTAGAGAAACCTCTTGTCTCTAGCCCACACCAGCAAAGCCCTACTGAGGTGAGTCCCACTGATGTGGAGGGGACTCATGTAGATTCAGCTGCCACTACTGAAGGAGCCTCAATGGATCCTCAGGACAGTGGTAATGACAGTCAGACTGAATCTACGGCAACCATGCCCTTTGATGCCTCTGAAAGAGACATCATTGTGCAAGGGAAACCAGGGTGCCAAGAAACCACATCTGGTGGTGAGGATGAACATACCAGGTATGTTACCTCATCTCCCCGTGATTCTTCAAAAGAAGATGAGGGAAGTATGCAACTCACCATTAGAGACCTACTTTCTAAAGTCTCAAACCTTGAATCAAAGGTTAAGACTTTAGAGGATAGGTCTGCCACTCAGCAACTTGAGATTGACAGTCTCAAGGCCAAACTAGCTGAGACACAGATTGAGAGATCTGTTAGGCATGTACCAGTTTAGGTCTCCTTGACCTCTTCCTCTAGCTCATCTACCTCTCAAGATGATGCTACCAAAAAGGGGGAAAATGTTGAGAGACAAAGCCAAAGACAGGATACCATCAGTCAAGCTCTTACTTCTTTGAGTTCAAGACAACAAGCTGCCATCTTCCCTGAGCCTCCTCCAGTTGTCTTTCAAGTGGATCAAAGGATGCTTCAGGATCTAAATAGGTTCTTCAGCAAGTTCCTTTTAGAGTCCCTGATAGAATAGCCTAGTCCAGATATGTCTGTGATTTACTTTGGAGCTCAAGAGCTTCAGAGGTTGAATGCACCTCCTACCACTGTTGAGGAAGTTGGTCAACCTAAGGCCCAAGTGGAACCTGAGATTGATTTCGAAGGGGAAACTAGGACTGATGGCCCAGCAACTGAAATAGTTGGGACAGAAGGTGTGTTTTCACAGACTTCCGAAGCACAATTCAAAGCCTCAGAAGAACAAGCACAAACTTCCGAAGCTGAGATTGCTGCTGCGGAAGGACTATTTTCTCTCTCCGATGATCTAATAGTCACAGATGCAATTCTGGAACTTGCATCTGAGGTTAATAGGGAGGACTTTCTTAGCCAACCATTAGCTATAACATCTGCATTGACCCCAGCTCCTACCTCTACCACCCAACCTGGATCTTCTATCCAAGAACCACCAAAGTTTAGCACTTCCGAAGACATAAAAGGCAAGAGGAAGATGACTTCGGAAGAGCTTCAGGAAGAAGAAAGGTTGGAGAAGCTCAGAAGGAAGGTAGACTACCAACTGGGAAACTGTTAGCTGCAAGTACCAAGGCAGCTGCAGCCAACCAGGAGGCAGTCAACAATCGAAGAAGGGTGGAGGTAATCGATAGACTTGTCAGTCTAGGGGTTGCTTTGGAAGATGTACTCCTGCTACCATTAGAGGGGCTGATAGAGCTTGAAAAGGCAACCTTGCTGCAAAGACAGCAAAAAGAAGAGGCTGCAAGGTTGGCCTTGGAAGAAGAAAGGCTGAGAAAAGAAAGGGAAGCTGATCTGCAGCTCAGGAGAGAAAGGATCACTTTCCTACTCTCCAGAGGATTCTCTCAAGAGGAGTTGTCTCCACACAATAGTGATACGATCTTATGGCTCTTCAACAAAGAGCAAGATCAAATGGAGATGGAGAGAAAGAGAGCTGCAAGGGAGAAGCTGGTGGAGAAGAGGAAGAAAGAAGAAGAGGCTGGACTGTCTGCCGCCAAGAAGATAGGTGAGAAAGCTTGGATGAAGAATTATCTTAAAGCTCATGGCTTCTCTGGCAGGCAGGTGGGTCCAATGTCTGAGAAGACTCTCCAACGACATGTCAGTGACATCAAGGCTGACATTCGTGCGGGGAAAAGAAAAGAGATGTATAGAAGGGGACAGGGGATGACCTTCAAAGCAACCTCTCAACCCAAAATCCAAACCCAACCTCAACCTGAACCTACACCCTTTCCCTTCCTAAATAAAACTGAACCTGAACCTTTCACCCCTGAACCTACACCATCACAACTACCAACCTCTTCACCTCAACCACCTAAACTACCCATCATCAAACCCAAAACCTTAGCCAGAACCCAAACTCCTAAACCTACCCAAACATCTCTCTATGGAGGAATTCAAGGCGATCAAAACTAAGCTCATCAACTGCACAACTCTGAGCGACATCTCCTGTGAGGAGGATTCAGTCAACCTGACTTATGTTGATGGATCCTCAAGTTCCCTCACAAGAGATGAGTTTCTTGATCTGCCCAGAGGAACTTTGGACCAAGCTGCAAAACTCCTTGGCCTCAATTCAGATACATTGAATGAGGAAGAAAAGAAGCTGAGGAGAAAGCTGGTGACTCTACTGGATACAAAGAAAGGAGATAGGGTACCAAGACAACCTCTTGTACCCAGAAAGAAGATAGTCCAGTGGAGGTTCGAAGACTCTTCTCACAACTTTGTTGTTGGGAGAGAGAATGGTGAGATTAACAGGCTGAATGCCTCATCTCTGCTACACTTAAGCAGATTTGATATTGCTGAGTTAGCAGAGAAACCATTCTCCAACCCTTCAAACTCCGATGTAGCTGCCCACATCAAAAATCATCTAGGGAGCCTTCATATGGCTGAGCTTACTGCCAGAAGCAAAGTCGAAGAGGAGTTAAAACTGAGAGAGGAGGAGGAGAGGAAAGGATCAGCAACCAAAGGCAAAGCCTTTCTTCAAATGGTTGAAGGTCCTGAACTTGAGCCCATAGTTAGATGGGAGTATGACTACAACTCCCGTCAACTAACTCTCTTCAGGGGGTCACAACAAAGGGTACATGTCATTCAAAGTGATAGACTGGATCTCCTATCCACGAATGACTTGTACAAGCTTCTCAGCACTACTTCCGGGAAGAATAGAGAGACAGACAAATATCTTTTGTCCCTGGTGCTGAAAACTTTGAGAAGCAGAAATAAGTGAAGTTTTGGTAGCATCAGCCTAGAGGGAGTTTGTTGGATCTAGAGAGGCTGTTGCACCAAACTATGTCTTAGAAGATTTTGAGTACAACATACAAAGGACTTCCGAAGCCACGTGTGGAACTTCCGAAGGAAGAAGAGCTCTTCCGAAGTCTAAGTGTAAATACACTTCCGAAGGACAACTCCAACTTCCGAAGATAAGAAGTTACTTCCAAAGATCACAAGACTTAAAGACAAAGTTCTGAAGTCAACTTCCGAAGTATAAAGAAGTCCTCAAAGCCTCGGAAGCATTGAAGCATCTTCCGAAGTATAAGTGGCTTCGGAAGAACTTGTTCTTCGGAAGCCAGTTAACCTTCGGAAGACACTTCTATTATCCAATAGACATAAGTATGGTCTGTCTGACACTCCGCTGCAAATCTCTGATATATTGCATGGCGTTTTCTCAAAAGCCATGTAGTTGACCATACTGTAATCTACTATTTACCTTTTCATGTTAAGTACAGTTGCCATCTTTAGTTGGTGACAAAAGGTAAGTCAAGGACCTGTCATGAACACCATATCTTAGATAATACTTTATCTAAGATACCTTAACTATAGCATTGTAGTATATGCTTTAGTCGTAGGTTTCCAGCTGGTATCAAGTATAACCGGCTGTAGGATCTAGTATATATAGTTCCTCATTGTAAATCTTGTTTTATGCTTGTAAGTGTCTTGTAATCTTGAGTTGAGAAGTAATATATACAAGTACCTTGAAAATACTTATGCTTGTTCCTTTGATTACTTATTATATTATTATCAACTCTTGTTAAAGGCATTGCTTCATCTTGTTTGAGTGATATTATAAGTGAGTTTGAGAGAATCACAAGTGTTAAGTGACAAAACCCGATCCTCCATTATGTTCTTTAGTTAACCTATTTAGAAGTTATTAATGGTGGCCTACACATGATAAGATTTAAGATAAAATTATGGATTAAATCTTAAAAGACTTTATTCAAAAATTATGTAACCCTAATTCTAATAATCAATAACATAATGATTAAAGGAAACTAAAGTTATAAAAAACTAAAATTAGGCTTAAACATAATCAATTTGTTTAAATAATCAAATCATGAATTGAACTTTTACATTTCTTCACCTCCCGAGCTCCAATTTTCATCTCATTTCTTCCAACTTCTTCATATAATTCATGTCTAACCTACAAACACAATAATATCCCACAAGTAACTCTATTCTCATAAACTTACACACAAAACACAAAATAAAGCCTTTAAACATTGAACTTTTACCACCCGATCACAATCCCCACACTTACCTTTTGCTTATTCTCAAGCAAAGCTCAATTGAAGTTTATAAACCTCTCATTCTAAATACACATCACTAGTTACTTATTAAAGGTTAGTTAAGATAAAAGGTCATACCCTTATTCATAAGAGTTACATCGTTCAAAAGATTTACATTCTAGCAAGTGAATTATATTCAAGCAAAATAGAAAATCACCAAACTAGGCCTAACATGCTTTTAAATTTTATTCTCATGCACACACCATTCATAATAATTCACTTCTATTGATTTATATCTGAACTAGTAAAATATGTACTAGTGTAATCACACAATAACCCAATATAACACCTTGCCCACGTCCACCAACTTACATAGACCTTGCAAATATCTAGAGGACTTACAGGTGTTTTTTGGCTTAGGTAAAGGTAGGAAATTTTGGCTTTTAAGAGTGGCCAACACAAATAAAAAGACGAACTAGAATTAAACAATCCATATTAACATGACTAACAAAGCTAGATCACTTTGATCCATTTTAACAACTTTCTTTTCTCCCTCTTTTTATTTATTTTATATATAGTATATATATATATATATAGTATCATAGTATATATATATATATTATATATATATATATTATATATATATATATATATATATATATATATACTATATACTATATTAGTATACATATAGGAAGGACAAAGATGTCATTTTACACAAAACTCTTAAAATTAAGAGTTTTACAACTCTTGAAGCATTGGGTACAATACGTTAAGCATACTCCTAACACAAAAGGTAGATTCAAAATTCAAAAAAGTTAGTAGGCTCTCAACAAAACTCTTACCCCTTGTCCTCATTTTTTGTGACCTCAGATATGGCCAGCGGAGTTGTTCCAAGACCACCGCCATCCACCCTCTCTTTCTCCAACTGGTTTCATCGTCATCTTGTTCTTCCCCAACACATGTTGCTTCCATCCTTTATCACATGCACTTGATACGAATTCTTCGTCTTCTTATTTGTCTCATCAGTGTTGATTCTTTCTGCAAAGCCTCCATCCCAACTTCCACTGTGGTAAGTGTAGGTCGTCGGTTCGACATCAGACTTTAATTTGCTTCTGAATTTCTTCTCTAAGCTTTATTTGGGTTAATTTAGGAAATTTTCATTGAAGACACTGAATATTTAGTTGTGTTTTATTAACATACATTAGTTTTAAACATATTTCTCAAGGTTGAGCATTTGATATCAGAGAGAAAAGAAACCAAAAAGACATTATCATGTCTGCCAAAGAGACAATGTAAGTTGTTCTAAGCTTTCTTTCGATTTTAGGAATTATAAGTTGGAGTTAGGGTTAATCTCTTTAATTATTTTGATCCCTATTGTTACAGTAAATGTTTATGTGTGTTTTATTGCTATTAAACTTGAGTTCATTTGCATTAAAGTTCTCTCAGTAACTCTACAAAATTTATTACCTCACCTATAATAAGTGATGAGTCATGGGTATTCTATTTAAAATTTTAGCATTCTCTATAAGTAGATTTTAGTTGCAATACAATTGATCTTTCAATAATATTTTGTTTTAGTGCATAAATATTAAATACATCAAGTTTTGACTGCATGAAATAAAATAAGTACAATATTGATTGTGAGCTGGTACATAGATTGTTAAATACATCAAGTTAATTATAATCCAAGACCCTTATTTTCTTTACACTATATATTAGTTTTGTAGTAAACTATAAATCTATTTCTATTTTCAGGCTAAAGGAATTGTGTTGTAATTTTGGCAATCAGGGTTGAAATATTTGTGCTATACGTGTGGATTGCTGAAGACTACCTACTATGATCTACTGTGCGACTATTGGTACATTGTAAGGTAAAATAGTTATAGGTAAATCATCTATGGCTACAGGTATAATTGAATTAATTACTGCATTTAAATACAATGTCAAAGATCACATGTCACAAATTCTAGGACATCATTCGTAACATGATCATGCGTCTGCCCAATTAAAAACTCATTAAGCTTAATTTCTATGTACATGTGTTTTTAGTGTCATTTCCCCCTTAAGTTTAAGTATTTAATGTTGTATTTATGAAACAAGCTATAAGCATACATGAAACTAACTTTTATACAGACAGGAGACTATATGTTTGTTAAACCCTATTTGGTTGTGTCATTTCTTTTCGTAGGTGCAAAGTTTGCTTATTTTTTTGAGTTATTTTTTCAGCCTGAATATGAAAAGGTTTCCAGGCTTCTTCATGGAGCATATTATGCTTATTCAAGGATTATTTTTTGATCAAAATGCAACTTGAGTAATTCAATTAAAGAGATTGATGCATGCTGCATTGGTGGTTAAAACATCCATGTTTCACGTGTCATCCGCTATCGCATTCGTAACCATTCGTATTATGGCCACACAGCTGAGCAACCCTTAATTATGAATCCGCTCATAATCCATTGAAAACTCCAATTGGGAAATTTTGAGTCGAACCATTGAAAACTCCAAGTAGATTGAGTCGGGTCTCAACTTTTTTTTAATTACTGAATCGAGCTGATTCATTGAACTTTTGTTTACTGGATTGAGTTGGATCATTAAAATATATTAGATTTTTGTGTTTATATCTAGATATGGTTCATATATTAATTTTTTTAATGTTGCCTAAACCTAACAACAAACAAGTTAAGTAACACTTAACAACTAAGCACACTTAAAAAGAATGTTGGATCTAGCTGTGATTCATCAATGAATTATGAAACAACAAATAACCTCCGTATCGTATTAGTTTTGATAACGAACAATGGTCGAATCAACATATGAGGTAATGAGATATGTAAGACTTACGACCGATAAGGAATGGTTATCGAACTATATAGTTGACATAATATTTTTTAAATTACTATGTTTATGACTAATATTTTATAACTTGTGTGTTTGGATTTTTATTTTTAAACTCGTGTGTTATTATTAATTGAGATAACATGAAATAGATAGTACAATTGACATTGCTAGGAAAAAGTATTAACTAACAGAAGTACTATACAATATATCACGAGAAACTTGATAAACTAATAAAAAACAAGTATCACGATGCATATTGTTGTCGCCGCATCGCGCGGGTTTCCTACTAGTATATATATATATATATATATATATATATATATATATATATATATATATATTATTTAAATATAAGCTTGACTTTGGATGCTCCTTCATTTTGAATGGTTTCATGGTCGGTTATTAACTAATAACTAGGTATTAATGTATCGGGTTCAACAAAAGAATAGTTAAAGGCTCAACATGACTCTAATGCTTAGGGCGTATAATAGTAAACAAAAGATAACAAGTAAAAGGGTTTCCTAGATTGCATTTGTCATTTATGTGCAAATATCTTACTTATGGTCTTGGCATGTATCAAACAATAGAAGTTTTACAACAAGTGTAATAAATGGCCTACTCTCAAAAAATGAATAATTATATGATTGTGTTTTGAGCAGTAGGGTCAAGATCTCATTGAAGGGGTTTGTTAGAACACAAGACATAGTTTAACCACTTAAACTTTGAAATGCAGCGGAAGTTTAACATTATTACATTGTTTGTAAGCTGAAAATATCATGTTCTTAAGTGACCATATTTATGTAGGAAACAAAACCATAAGTCAAAGGATCATTGTATGTGAATGAGCATGCTATGAGAACATAAAACAACATAATATGACAGCCACAAGGGGCTGCCATAAACTACCTTACTGCAGCTTATAGTCGACCAAAAAATGGATGTTTGATGAAGATGGAGATGCCCAAAATCAGCCAAGACTCCAAGAAAAGGAGCCCTCAAGCTTGTATACCCCAAGCCTCCTTGCAAAGCACCTTCTTGTTAGGAAGATTCAACACCAAAACAACACAAAATAGCTCTCAAAACCTCCTAATGCTGCTGCCCCTGGCCGTAGCTTTTGTGAGAGAGAGAGATGAATTTTTGATGTTCTTGCATGTATATAGAGAGGAGAATTAGGAGTGCAAGACTAGTTAAACTTATGTGTGTTTCAAGGCAACAAAGGTCCAATAAAAATTAAGGGGGGGGGGGGCGCGGCCAAATGTTTTTAAAAACCAAGGTTTCCCACTTAAAATTTGAACACACACAATATTAAAACTAGTCTTTTGTCACACATTAATAAGTCATCTACTAGACTTATTTAAAATGTGACATATGTCTTCTTTAATTAAACAATTTAATTAAAGTGCACTCATATGTTATTAATGTTATTTAAACCCTTTTAAATGACAAAAATAACAATAAACTCATTAACAAATTATCCTTATAATTTGTTCCATCTCATATGCAACTTATTTAGAAAACCCATTTTCTAAATTTGGTGTAAATATTTAATTGCATGATCATATCATCAATTATATATTAATTGGTGTTTGCTAAGCTTGTCATTGGGTATAACCCGACTTCGATCATAACGTACTAACCACATCAATATTCTAAGTGTCTTGGGCACATAGAATCCTACAATCTCCCACTTGCCCAAGATTCATAGAAGATTGATACAAGCAGTAAATACCGCCTAACAACGGTTTACTACCCTTAATACGCATGACTTATAGCCATTCAATAACATCATCCCTTTCAAGTACCCTACTTGAAATGATTTAGGTGAATCAATCATTTATCCTTTTGTTACAGATGTCATGTTAAATCCAAGGACACAGAGTGATCATTCCTTGTTGATTTAACTTAATCAGGCCTTAGACATCTTGCTCTCAACGAATAAGAGGAACAAATTCCATACTTGACTACATACGTTTCTCACAAACACCTCGGTGTCATACCTGAACATACCCTTATGTGCTGTCCACTATTTCAGGACAGTGAAGAATGAGCTCAAGGTATAATACTTGGTGAATATCAAAACCCAATATGTATCTCAGGTCGGAGGATACCAAATGATATTCGCCTTTACTCAAATTTACTTATGATCAATCAATGAGATTCCATGTAGTAAAATTTGAGATGCGGGTTAGTCCAATATTTGTATCCCACAAATATCTATGAACCTTGGCAGCAACCTATTGCTCTATATTCATCCTTATGAATATCAACCAATCCAGGTTCATAATAATCTTACCCTCACACTTGTTCCCACAAGTATGAACGACTACGGACATTTAGAGTAAACAATTTACTCATGGATTAAACATGCTAAATTGGAACATTAATTGAAACATTATAACCAAATAATTTTATTCAAATAATAAAGAGTTCCACATATCCAAATACAAAATTTACATATCAAATCCAATCACTAGAATATCGAAGTCCCATGGCACAAGTATGACCTTCATGCTTTGCCTTTTCAAGAAGCTTCGTGAGAGGATCCGCAATGTTTTGATCCGTGTGAACTTTGCGAATACATATCTTTCCCTTTTCAACTTCATCTCGTATGTAGTTGAATCTCCGCTCAATGTGCCTAGTCTTTTGATGAGCACGAGGTTCCTTGATTTGAGCAATCGCACCCTCGTTATCACAAAAGATCTCTAGGGGTTCCTGAATGGAAGGGACAACCCCTAGATCGGCAATGAATTTCTTCAACCATGCAGCTTCTTGAGCTGCCAATGAGGCGGCGACATATTCTGATTCTGTAATTGATAGAGCCACCACATCCTGTTTGGAGCTCTTCCATGAGACCGCTCCTCCATTCAGAATGAACATATATCCCGATTGTGACCGAGAATCATCACGATCGGTTTGGAAACTCGCATCCGTGTAACCTTTTACAACGAGTTCCTCATCACCAGATCCATAGATTAGGAACATATCTCTTGTCATCCTTAGGTACTTAAGTATGTTCTTAACAGCCATCCAATGACTATTTCCAGGATTTTGCTGGTAACGACTTGTCATGCTTAAGGCGCATGACACGTCCGGTCGAGTGCATATCATTGCATACGTGATGGATCCAATAGCACATGCGTATGGGACTGCCTTCATTTTATCTTGCTCATCCTTTGAGCTAGGACATTGAGTCGTACTCAATATCGTTCCTCTTTGAATAGGTACGGTACCTTTCTTAGAGTTCTCCATCTTGAACCTTTTCAAGATCTTATCAATGTATGCACTTTGATTCAAACCAATCAACCGCCTTGATCTATCCCTATAGTTCTTTATTCCCAGAATATAGGCGGCTTCTCCAAGATCTTTAATGGAAAAACAACTTCCAAGCCAGGTTTTTACACCTTCCAAGGTTGGAATGTCATTTCCAAATAGTAGTATGTCATCAACATACAATACCAGGAAAGTTATTGTGCTCCCATGTCACACCCCCGCTAAAGCGGAAACACGGGGATGTAACGAGACCGGGATCATCATAACACATGGTAAATGATAGAGAGCAATATACATAAATGACGACAAGTGTGTCATGACGACACCCGACAACAAGGGGACTTGTGTCGTGTTTAGTCAATGTTCACGACAACATAGCCATAAGCAACATGATAATGATAACACATAATCACATAAGATGAAATTGTAAATGTTAATTCCCACAACCCGGGAACAAGTTTCAAAAGATGATAATTGTTTACAAGCGTTAACATTGTTCAAAAGATTGTTTATCAAAACATGTTAATCCCAAAAATGCATCCTAGGGTCTCCACTAAGGCAGCACTCCTAGATTCCTGGACTTGCATGATCACCTGAAAAGATATGCTTAAAACGGTCAACATAATTATTGGTGAGCTCGCAGGTTTATGTAATAAAAATGTAAGTGATGCTGTATAAATAAGCGTAATGGAATACCGTGATACAGTTATATACACAAGTAAATTCACATGACATGAGCTTTGCAACCAAACTTAGCGACGTACACAAAGAAATTGTCGGCATATATTCACCCAAGGGCCCGTTCCTTGCCACTGATGGTACCAACTAGTATACCATCGAACGAGGGTGGGGGTGTCAACCCAGTAGTACTACCAATACCTAACCGTCGGTTCCCACACTGGAATTAAATAGTTGCAAAGATAGAACCACACAGCAGACCCAAGCATGTATCAAATAGTACTTGCAACACAGTATCACGTTGATTCCTTGTATGTAAAATGTATGTAAGTTGTACAGCATTGAAAATGAGTAAGCATACTTTCCCCCAAGTTGTAAATGATTGAAATATTGTATAAGCGTAAAAAGGGGCCACGAAACTCACTTGTTAAGTGGTAAGTATGTATGATCGATGTATCCCAAATGTTGATGCAAATAAACAGTCAAACACCTATTGACAGTTATTGTAAAGCATTAATGATATGATATAAATATATGCGCGCAATAATGATGGGTCGGTTCGGGTCGTATCGGCTGGGTCGCGTATAACACATACAGACTGACACACGTACTAGATCTTATGTAGATCCAAGTACAAGACATTGTCGTCATTGATGATGATATTTAAGTAAAAGTCTCATTGTTATCGATGAAGCATTGAATAAGTGTCGATAGTTATAAGTCAATTGATCATTGTAAAGCGTTGGTTTAAATTTTTTTAATAGTATGTGTGCCCTTTTCGCGTTGACTTTAATCTTTGTGGCCGAACAATGGCTTATTATGTTAATGTTACCTCAACATCACACGTCATACTCACACCACGCACAAGGGGATCAAACACAACAATTTCAGTCGCATAACAGGCCAGACGCACGACTCAACCTCCATTTGTACGAATCAACCCTCAATCGTGCGAATCAGCTTCATTCGTACGATTGAGCCTTCATTCGTATGACTGGCCTTCAGTCGTACCACACAACACCCAATCGCACGACTCAACCTCCATACGCACGAATCAACCTTCAATCGTGCGAATTAGCTACTTTCGTACGATTGAACCTTCATTCGTGCGATTGGACTCCAGCCGTGCGAATCACGCACATTCGCACTCATTCAGTCGGTCACCTGACTCAATCGCATACAATCACTCAATCGCATGACTCAATCGCATACACTCATTCGCACGCATGACTCAATCGCATACAGACACTCAGTCGCACAACTCAGTCGCACGACATGCCTAGTCGCACAACCCAGTCGAGCGATTGCCTCAAACGCATGATTCAGTCGCACGACCCACTCAGTCGCACGGCTCAATCGCATGGATGACCCAGTCGCCTGATCTGTAGAAGGCGACTGTGGTCGGGATAAGCAGCCCTCGAGCTGCTCTAAACACGGGTTTTACACCACAAGGACCTCCAGAAACACTCAACAAACATACACAAACATGAACACAAGCAAAGAGACCTCACACGCACCCATACGACCTTGTGTGTTCGGGTTGAACCCGAACACCCGAAACCCTAGTTTTGGACAGCCGTGAAATGGCTAGAAAACGGACAACCAAAGACGACTACCTGCTAGAAATGAGTAGTCTAAGCTGTAGACGGTGTCTAGACGAAGAAAACAAGACCTCTCGGGTTGGATTTGGTGCTAGAATGGTGATTTTGTGTGTGTAGAGGATGAAGATAAAGAAGATGGTGAATGTGAAGGCTTAGGGCTGGTAAGAGGGGTATTTATACCCAGCCCAAGTTTGCAAAATTACAAGTTTAGTCCCTGCACTTAACCCCCCGAGTTTTCCCAAATTTGGTTCGGTTGAAAAACGACTTTATTAGATGCTTTATTGTAATTGTAAAAGTACATTTAATGTTGTCATGACTTAAGAAATGGTTATGTTAAAAACATTTAATATATTAATAAAATGATATATTTGACGGTTTCTAAAATGAAAGTTTTAAAAGTCTTTTAAGGTTAACATATGGTTATAACGAATGCACACACAACGATAATAATGCATACATGATATCCACATAAAGAGTCAAATAAGGATGAGGGATGACCGATCAAGGATAGATAACGGACAAACACGTTAATTGACGGACCTTAAGGTGACGGATGTCACAGTATTCCCCAGTTGAGAGAATTTCGTCCCGAATTCAGCTGGAGTTAGGTCCAAGAGTGTCATCCTCGAAAAGATGTGGATATTTGAGTTTCATCTGATCTTCACGTTCCCATGTAAACTCTGGCCCTCGTTTTGAATTCCACCTTACGCGAACAATAGGTATCATACTGCGCTTCAGTTGCTTGACCTTTCGATCCATGATCTCAATGGGTTCTTCAACAAAATGAAGCTTGTCGTCAATCTTGATTTCCTCGATTGGCACGTGAAGGGATTCATCGGCCAAACATTTCTTGAGGTTTGACACGTGAAAAGTATCATGCACACCGCTAAGCTCTTGTGGCAACCTCAACCGGTAAGCCACTGGACCGATCCTTTAGTGATCTCAAATGGTCCAATGTATCTTGGGGCTAACTTCCCTTTCTTTCCGAATCAAACGACTCCTTTCCAAGGGGAGACGTTGAGTAACACACGATCCCCAACATTGAATTCTAGAGGCTTCCGACGATTGTCGGCATAGCTCTTTTGGCGATCTCGCGCGGCTTTAAGTCGATCTTTGATTTGGAAAATCTTGTCTGTTGTTTCTTGAATGATCTCAGGGCCTGTTAGTTGACTTTCACCAATTTCGGCCCAACAAACGGGAGATCTGTATTTCCTTCCACACAACGCTTCAAATGGAGCACATCCAATGCTTGTATGGTAGCTGTTGTTGTAGGAGAACTCAATCAACGGTAAATGAGCATCCCAACTACCATCAAAATCGATTACACACGCTCTCAACATGTCTTCTAGCGTCTGTATAGTTTCGTTCACTTTGGCCATCTGTTTGAGGGTGATAGGCTGTACTCATGTCTAACCGAGTGCCCATCGCTTTCTCTGTAGTGTCTGCCAAAAACGTGAAGTGAATCGGCTATCACGGTCGGATATGATTGACACCGGCACCCCGTGCCGCTCACGACCTCTTTGATATACAATCTCGCCAACTTATCCATCTTGTAATCTTCTCGGATAGGCAAGAAAGTGCTGACTTTGTCATTCGATCCACAATGACCCATATCGAGTCATGACAGCTGCTTGTTCTAGGGAGTTTGGTAATGAATTCATAGCTATGTTCTCCATTTCCACTCGGAAATTTCAGGTTGCTGTAATAATCCCGATGGTTTCTGATGTTCAGCTTTGACTTCGAACACGTCAAGCATCGGCTGACGTATAAGGCAATGTCTTTCTTCATGCCTGGCCACCAGTACAGATCCTTGAGATCGTGATACATCTTTTCTGCACCAGGATGAATAGAATATCACGTCTTGTGGGCTTCATCCATGACTAAGGCTCGAACACCTCCCCATTTGGTACCCATATGCGATCCAGCATGAAGTACTGAATACCGTCATCCTTGCGAATCATCTGTTTATCCAACCCCCGGAACTCTTCTCCCGCAAGGTTTTCTTCTTTCAATGCCTCACTTTGTCCAATTTGGATCTGAGCTTTCAAGTTGGTTTGGATGGTCAATCCTAACGCTCGTGCACGCAGTGGTTTCACACGTTCTTTACGGCTTAAGGCATCAGCCACCACGTTAGCTTTCCCCGGATGATACCGGATTTCACAGTCGTAGTCACTAAGAAGTTCTACCCAACGTCGTTGGCGCATATTGAGTTCCTTCTGATCCAGAATATGTTGAAGGCTCTTATGATCGGTGAAGATGATGCATTTGGTGCCATACAGGTAATGCCTCCAAATTTTGAGTGCAAATACTGCAGCGCCCAACTCAAGATCATGAGTGGTGTAGTTCTTTTCGTGCACTTTCAGCTGTCGCGAAGCGTAGGCAATCACCTTGTCCTTCTGCATCAATACACATCCAATCCTTGATGTGACGCATCGCAGTAAACCACAAAATCATTGGTTCCGTCTGGGAGAGACATATTGGCGCGTTGCACAACTTCTCTTTCAATGTTTGGAACGCTTGTTCTTGTGCATAACCCCAATCAAACTTCTTGTCTTTCTGTGTAAGCAGGGTTAACGGTTGAGCGATCTTTGAAAAGTTCGCGATGATGAAAACGACGATAATAACCGGCCAATCCTAAAAATTGTCGTATCTCTGATGGCGTCTGGGGCGTATCCCACTTCTTCACCGCTTCGATCTTGCCGGGATCTACGTGAATCCCGTCCTTGTTAACCACGTGACCCAAAACTACACTTCCCGCAACCAGAATTCACACTTTGAAAACTTGGCGAAAAGTTTCTCTTCGCGTAGCAGCTCCAGAAGAGCCCGAAGATGTTCTACATGATCCTCTTTGATCGGGAGTAGTAAGTATATCGTCTATGAACACGATCACAAACTTATCCAAGTAAGGTTTGCACACCCGATTCATTAGATCCATGAACACAGCTATTGCGTTAGTCAATCCGAACGGCATGACCAAGAACTCATAGTGCCCATAACGAGTCCTGAACGCAGTCTTCGGTATGTCGTCCTCGAAAACCCTTAGCTGATGATAACCAGAACGAAGATCGATCTTTGAAAAATACGAAGCTCCTTGTAGCTGATCAAATAAATCGTTGATCCTAGGGAGAGGATATCGGTTCTTCACCGTCAACTTGTTCAGTTCACGGTAATCGATGCACATACGGAATGATCCATCCTTCTTCTTGACAAATAGTACCGGTGCTCCCCACGGTGAATGGCTCGGTCGAATAAAACCCTTCTCCAGTAGTTCCTGTAACTGACTAGACAACTCTTGCATCTCGGATGGCGCCGGTCGATATGGCGTTTTCGCTACCGGTGTAGCTCCAGGAACCAACTCAATACGGAATTCCACCTGTTGTGGAGGAGGAAAACCAGACAAGTCATCTGGAATACTCGGGTAATCCCGTACCACTGGAATATCCACCAGTTTCCTTTCTTCGTCTTTCTTTTCAACCATGAGCCAGAAAAGCGTAGCACTGCTTCCGTAAACTCTGGCGTGCTTTCATGCAGGAAATAAGCTTTAAGTTCTTGCCCGGTCGTTCTCCCTGAACCTTGAGTACTTCCCCGTTTGGCATAGGGATACGTGTACTACTTTGTCTCGACAAACAATCTCTGCTCCATTTTGCGACAACCAATCCATACCCACAATCACATCGAAGCTTCCTACTCAAAGGGTATCAAATCTATATCGAAGGCATGATCCTCCAGCGTCAACGTACACTCTTCCTAATATCTCATCGGCCTGGAACAACTCTACCATTGGCCATTTCTACAGAGTAGCTAGTTTCTAGCCTACTAGGACTCAAATCAAGCAATTGCACAAACTCGGAAGATAAAACTATTGTCTGCTCCAGTATCAAATAATATAGATGCGAAGTGATGATTGAGTAAGTGTGCGTACCCGTGACAACATTCGGGTCCTGACGAGCATCATTGGCTCCAATGACGAATGCACGTCCCCGAGCTGCATTCCCCTGAGTAGTCGGGCCTTGATTCCCAGCTATGGCCATCACTGTTGCTGGTTGTTCCCCTGTTGACCCGGTGCCCGATTCAGCCTGGGGCACATGTTTCCTGTAGTGATCAGGGCTTCCACACTCAAAACAAGCCCTTGCATTCCCGCGGGGTTAACCGCGTTGACGGGTGCTACAAGATTCGGCGCAGTTCTGCAATCTCTTGCCAAATGACCCGGCGCCTACAGTTCGCGCACACCCGGCACTGCGTCCCTGGGGGATGATGATAATTGCACCTGTCACATTTGGGGTGCGGCCCCACATACTCTCTCCTGGCCTGAGACACGGCCACAAAATTCCTGGTCTGTTAGACCTCTTCTCAAATTTTCCGGCACTCGACCGGCTCGCTCCCCAACATCCTTTCTCTTCTCGGTTCCTCTGCCCAAAACCCCAGTTCTAACCATCTCATCAGTCAAAGCGCCAGCTTTCAGAATTGCGCTCTGAATAGTAGGAGGAGCGGCTGCTGTGACCATCGCTCTAATTTGAGGCGCGAGTCCCCAAATGTACCTCTCAATCCTCTTTGATTCCGGCGTAACCAGATGCGGAACCAATCTTGCCAGCTCATGAAAACGATCAGTATAAGCTGCATGCCCTGCCCCCACCATGGCATGATTCCAGAACTCATGCTCTAACTTCTGCATCTCGTTGAGAGGGCAGTATTCCTCAGTGATCAAGGCTTTGAACTCATCCCACGACATCTGCATCGCAGACTCTCTTCCTCGAGCTTGAACCTGGGTGTTCCACCAGGTTAGGGCCTTACCCTGTAGAACAAGTGGCATACTTGATCCTTTGACTGTCGAGGCACTCACTAATGTCAATCACTGCTCCATCTTTTCCAACCACCTGGTTAGGGCTATCGCCCCACCTTTCCCATCGAATTCCCTCGGTTTGCAAGCCACAAACTCCTTGTATGAACATCCCCGACGAGCATTACACCCCCAGTTTCAATACCGGCAGTACCCCCATTTCCGGTTTCCTGGTTGCTCTCGTTTCCGGTCGGGTTTCCGTTTCCCGTCTCAGTTTCGATCCCACCTTGGGCTCCATCATCGTTGCCACCATCCCCGTGAGGGTGGTGTTGTTGGAGTGCGTCGCTCACTTGGGCCACGATAGTAGGAATCAGTGCGGCCAATTGCTGAGCGATCAGGGCTGCCATGTCGGCGTTCCCTGTTCCTTGACTGTTACTGGCAGGAGCATCATTTGTTCTCGGTGCTCTGCCTCTGCCTCGGCCTCTGCCCCTTGGGGCTTCACTCCCGCCACTATTGCTACGGGTAACTCTTCGAGGCGGCATGTTCTAATCATAGAAAAGTAAACACATAAGCTTAAATCAATTGAAAGTGTATATCCATAACACTCATCATGTTCAGTATTTATTCCATGTCAATATCACACCATCGCATGCAATTCGTGCAGTTTCTACACCATGAATTGATAATGTTTCAATGATATCCATCACAACAGTTGTAAGTCCATGTATACAATCACGTTTAGTCTAGCGGAGGTTGTCTATTTCTCCTCTTTCGAGGTTTCAGACATAACCTCCTCAGGGTTAATCTCAATGTCCAAGGTCAAGCGCAATAGCATGATCTGTGAAGATCTCTTCGGGTAATACCCGGATCTGATAAACTAACTCGGCGCGCAGAGGGAACGGAAGATCCAATGAAGCATCCCATAAAAGAGTGAGCACAAGGGCTCTCTCATAGGGTGGAAAGATCACATAACAAATAGATGAACAAATCAAGCAGCGAGGAACACATACACGAGATATAATATGCATACAGAGTCCTAGCATGCAAATCTACATGAAGGTTCCTAGGTTATAGTCTAGGTCAAGCGTATTGCCTAATTCTCTATAACCAATGGCTCTGATACCAATCTGTCACACCCCCGCTAAAAGCGGAAACACGGGGATGTAACGAGACCGGGATCGTCATAACACATGGTAAATGATAGAGAGCAATATACATAAATGATGACAAGCGTGTCATGACGACACCCGACAACAAGGGGACTTGTGTCGTGTTTAGTCAATGTTCACGACAACATAGCCATAAGCAACATGATAATGATACCATAATCACATAAGATGAAATTGTAAATGTTAATTCCCACAACCCGGGAACAAGTTTCAAAAGATGATAATTGTTTACAAGCGTTAACATTGTTCAAAAGATTGTTTATCAAAACATGTTAAGTCCCAAAATGCATCCTAGGGTCTCCACTAAGGCAGCACACCTAGATTCCTGGACTTGCATGATCACCTGAAAAGATATGCTTAAAACGGTCAACATAATTGTTGGTGAGCTCGCAGGTTTATGTAATAAAAATGTAAGTGATGCTGTATAAATAAACGTAATGGAATACCGTGAATACAGTTATATACACAAGTAAATTCACATGACATGAGCTTTGCAACCAAACCTAGCGACGTACACAAAGAAATTGTCGGCATATATTCACCCAAGGGCCCGTTCCTGGCCACTGATGGTACCAACTAGTATACCATCGAACGAGGTGGGGGTGTCAACCCAGTAGTACTACCAATACCTAACCGTCGGTTCCCACACTGGAATTAAATAGTTGCAAAGATAGAACCACACAGCAGACCCAAGCATGTATCAAATAGTACTTGCAACACAGTATCACGTTGATTCCTTGTATGTAAAATGTGTAAATTGTACAGCATTGAAATTGAGTAAGCATACTTTTCCCCCAAGTTGTAAATGATTGAAATAGTATAAGCGTAAAAAGGGGCCACGAAACTCACTTGTTAAGTGGTAAGTATGTATGATCGATGTATCCTAAATGTTGAATGCAAATAAACAGTAAACACACACCTATTGACAGTTATTGTAAAGCTTAATGTAATGATATAAATATATGCGCGCAATAATGATGGGTCGGTTCGGGTCGTATCGGCTGGGTCGCGTATAACACATACAGACTGACACAATACTAGATCTTATGTAGATCCAAGTACAAGACATTGTCGTCATTGATGATGATATTTAAGTAAAAGTCTCATTGTTATTGAAGAAGCATTGAATAAGTGTCGATAGTTATAAGTCAATTGATCGTTGTAAAGCGTTGGTTTAAATTTGTTTAAAATAGTATGTGTGCCCTTTTCGCGTTGACTTTAATCTTTGTGGCTGAACAATGGCTTATTATGTTAATGTTACCTCAACATCACACGTCATACTCACACCACGCACAGGGGATCAAACACAACAATTTCAGTCGCATAACAAGGCCAAACGCACGACTCAACCTCCATTCGTACGAATCAACCCTCAATCGTGCGAATCAGCTTCATTCGTACGATTGAGCCTTCATTCGTATGACTGGCCTTCAGTCGTACCACACAACACCCAATCGCAATCGCACGACTCAACCTCCATACGCACGAATCAACCTTCAATCGTGCGAATTAGCTACTTTCGTACGATTGAACCTTCATTCGTGCGATTGGACTCCAGCCGTGCGAATCACGCACATTCGCACTCATTCAGTCGGTCACCTGACTCAATCGCATACAATCACTCGTCGCATGACTCAATCGCATACACTCATTCGCACGCATGACTCAATCGCATACAGACACTCAGTCGCACAACTCAGTCGCACGAACATGCCTAGTCACACAACCCAGTCGCGCGATTGCCTCAAACGCATGATTCAATCGCACGACCCACTCAGTCGCACGGCTCATCGCATGGATGACCCAGTCGCCTGATCTGCAGATCGCGACTGTGGTCGGGATGAGCAGCCCCCGAGCTGCTCTGTAAACACGGGTTTTACACCACAAGGACCTCCAGAATCACTCAACAAACATACACAAACATGAAACACAAGCAAAGAGACCTCACAGCACCATACGACCTTGTGTGTACGGGTTGAACACACCACACAACACTGAATAGATTGTGTTGTTGACACCCGAAACCCTAGTTTTGGACAGCCGTGAAATGGCTAGAAAACGGACAAACAAAGACAACTACCTGCTAGAAATGAGTAGTCTAAGCTGTAGACGGTGTCTAGACGAAGAAAACAAGACCTCTCGGGTTGGATTTGGTGCTAGAATGGTGATTTTGTGTGCGTAGAGGATGAAGATGAAGAAGATGGTGAATGTGAAGGCTTAGGGCTGGTAAGAGGGGTATTTATACCCAGCCCAAGTTTGCAAAATTACAAGTTTAGTCCCTGCACTTAACCCCCGAGTTTTCCCAAATTTGGTTCGGTTGAAAAACGACTTTATTAGATGCTTTATTGTAATTGTAAAAGTACATTTAATGTTGTCATGACTTAAGAATTGGTTATGTTAAAAACATTTAATATATAAATAAAATGATATATTTGACGGTTTTTAAAATGAAAGTTTTAAAAGTCTTTTAAGGTTAACATATGGTTATAACGAATGCACATACAACGATAATAATGCATACATGATATCCACATAAAGAGTCAAATAAGGATGAGGGATGACCGATCAAGGAATAGATAACGGACAAACACGTTAATTGACGGACCTTAAGGTGACGGATGTCACATCCCACTAGCCTTCTTATACACACAAGCCTCATCAGCGTTTTTGATGAAGCCAAATTTCTTTACCTCCTCATCAAAACGATGATTCCAGCTTCTCGATGCTTGTTTCAATGCATAGATTGATTTCTTTAACTTGCATACTTTATTAGTATGTTTTGGATCGACAAAACCTTCAGGCAGAACCATATAGACATCTTCCTCAAGATATCCATTTAGGAAAGCCGTTTTGACATCCATTTGCCAAATCTCATAATCATAATGAGCAGCTATGGCAAACAATATCCTTATAGACTTTAGCATCGCAACAGGTGAGAAGGTTTCATCATAATCAACCCTTGAGTTTGAGTGAAACCCTTTGCTACAAGTCTAGCTTTATAAGTATCCAAGTTTCCATGCATATCGGTTTTCTTCTTGAAAACCCACTTACTTCCAACTACCTTGGAATTAAGAGGTGGTACAACAAGTTCCCAAACTTGATTGTCATACATGGATTGCATCTCAACGTTCATGGCCTCAAGCCATTTTTCACAATCCAAATTGGACATTGCATCATGGAATGTGGTTGGTTCATCTGAATCTACCACATAGCATCCATCCATGAAAAATCCGTATCTTTCAGGTGGATTACTAGTTTCTGCACTTCTGTGAACGTTTTGTGTGTATTGATCAACCACTTGATCATCCTCAACATCCTCATGTTGAGTGCTAGTTTCAACCAAACGTGCATCAGGTTGTGGTTCTTGATCCTCCTCAAGATCCACTGTTCTACTGCTAGTTCCTTCCATAAGGAACTTTGCTTCTAAGAACTCACCCTTTCTGGCAACACACACCTTTTGTTCCAGTGGATCATAGAAATAATATCCCATATAATCTCTAGGATATCCAATAAAGATACACTTGGTGGATCGGACTTCCAATTTTTTTGGGTGGGAGTCTTAACATAAGCCTCACAACCCTAGACCCTTAAGTATGATAGGGATGGAACTCTTCTATGCCATATCTCAAAAGGTGTCCTTTCCACCTTTTTGGTTGGGGCCATATTTAGAATACGGGCCGCGGAGAGCAAAGCAAAACCCAAAATGATAGAGGCAATGTGCTTCTAGCCATCATAGATCGGACCATATCCAATAAGGTTTGATTCCTCCTCTCAGACATACCATTGTGTTGTGGTGTTCCAGGTGGAGTGAGTTGTGAGACAATCCCACAACTTCTAAGATGATCTTGAAAAGCATCACTTAGGTATTCACCTCCTCTATCGGTACGGAGAACTTTAAATGACTTGTTGAGTTGATTTTCCACTTCATTCTTGAAGATTTTGAACATTTCAAAAGCTTCATCTTTGTGCCTCATAAGTACACATACCCATAGCGACTATAATCGTGGTAAAGAAGGTAATGAAGTATCTTTCACCATTCCTAGCCATTGGCTTAAAAGGACCACTTACATCCGAATGTATGATTCCTAATAAATCTTTTGCCCTTTCGTTAGTTCCACTAAAGGGTGCCATAGTCATTTTACCTTGTAAACAAGATTCACATACATCAAATGAATCACATTCATTCGTTTTTAAAAGACCATTCTTTTGAAGTGTTTGTATACGTTTCTTGTTTATATGACCAAGACGACAATGCCAAAGATAGGAATCACTCAAATCCAACTTGAGTTTCTTGGTGTTAGTTTGGTACAATGAACTATTTAAAGAATTTCATGAACCAATTCATAAATACCATTAATGGGAATAGCTTAAAATAGAACATATCATTTAAAGAAACATGAATATCATTTTCAACAAAAGATAATACATAATCATAATGTCTTAATTGGGATACAGAAATAATGTTCCTAGTCAAACAAGGAGCATACAAAACATTCTTTAAAATAACATCCAAGCCACTTGGAAGTTTTAGGATGTAGTCCCCACGAGCTTCAACTTGGACTTTGGTTCCATTGCCATGAAGAGACTAACATCCCCTTGATTGAAGTCCCTACTTCTTGTGAACCCTGCAACAAATTGCAAATATGAGTTCCACATCCGGTATCTAATACCTGTGTGTTAGAAGATGTAACATTAAGATCAATATGAATCATGTATATTGTACCTGAGGTCTGCCCGACATCCCTCTTTGCTTTCAACTCTTGGAGATGGACAGACAATTTCTTGCCCAATGTCCAATCTCCCCACACTTGAAACATGGGTCATTGGTAGCAACCTTTGCTTCTTCTCTGTGGTTTGGGTGGTACCCTTACCACCCTTTTCCCTTTTCCCCATACGGGTCCCTTGCCCTTGGCAACCTTTGCCTTGGGTGTGGGATGAGGCCTTTCTTGTTCCCACCTTCATTGATGGTGAGAACGGGTAAAAACCTTTTACCCATGGCCGCCTCGGCCGTTTTAAGCATTGAGTGAAGCTCACCAATGCTCTTGTCCCATGCATTCATGTTGTAATTCAACACAAATGTCTCGAACTTCTTGGTAAGGCCATTTAGGATCAAATCCGTGGCCAATTCCTTCGAGACGGGACAATTAAGCCTCTCGAGGCGGTCAATATGACTTTTCATCTTAAGTACATAAGATGAAACAGATTGGTTGTCGTCCATACGACATGCATGGAGTGCTCGAACCGTTTCGAAGCGCTCAACCCTTGCTTGCTGTTGGAACGTTTCCTTCAGCTGGGTTATCATGTCATAAGCTCCGTGATGTTCATACTCCTTTTGGAGATCCGGAGTCATGCTCGCTAGCATGAGACAAGACACTTGGACGGAGTCCTCAGTGTACTTCAGCCAATCGTTGTAGGCCTCCTCATCCTCAGTAGGCTGATCGGGGATAGGGTCGTCTAAAACATATGATCTTCTCTCTTGCTTGAGAACGATTCTCAAGTTTCGATACCAATCAATGAAATTATTATGATTTAGACGTTCCTTTTGGAGGATCGCTCGTAATGATTGGGTGGACGCGGATGAGTTATCATGATTGTCATTATTGGTGGCCATCTACAAAATTTAACAAAGATCTATTTAGTATTTCGATATTGCTTTTTTTAATAATTTATACCTTTTAAGGACATTTTATATTAAAATCTAGAACCCAACATTACATTTAAATTGTGGTTAGGTGACCTTATCCCATGATTTAAATTATAAGGTGGTCAACGATTGACGGTTGCAACTATTTGCAACTTCTAGAGGTATGGGATCGACTTTAAACATCATATGTAAAGTCGGCACGTTAATCCCATCAACACCATTTGGAAACCATATTTAGGTGATCCATTTAACATGGTTTGCAAATCAAGTTACCCTACTTGCACACACGTGTGAGTTTACCCACATAAGTGGTTAGGTGACCTTTATCCCACCAATGTGGTATCCCCACCTTAAATCACAAGTTCCCTCTAAAGGTTAGGTGACCTTTATCCCATTAAGAGTTTCCAAATGACTCAAGTGTTGTGCAAAAGGACGGTGTTAAACTTATTTGTCAAAAGTTTAGAGATTTCATAATTCTAGTTTAGAAAACTCTATGTACTTGTATTTGCATGCTTTCAAATACAAGATACCCTATGATCCTTTTAATAAAACCCATTTTATTAAAATCATTAATCCTTTTAATAACCATTTATTAACACTTAGTGATTAAGAACCATTTTGTATTAGCTTGTTACGATCATTTATATTAAGATTGTCCATCATATCCAAATATCATACAATCATTCATAACATCACAATCAAACAAGCATAATATAAACAACCACAATGTGCATAACCATAGCTACTATTGTGACCACACTTGTTTGCCATCACAAGTGTGGTCATTAGGTCTTTCCTAAGGGTTGAATACAACACAAAATTGAGGTCTTCATAGACCCCCACTTGAACTTGCATCCATATGCTTTAAGTCCTTCTTTTGTGTCTTCCTCTTGTGCTTCCTTCCGAGCATCTTCTTTTACAAAATATCTATCCTAATACATATTTTCTAGTAAAAGAAAAATACTCCTAATCTATTATTACATTCCAATGAATAAATAGACAAATTACATTTTTAAAGAAAGCACAAATTAATATACAACCCTATTGAATAAACTAAAACCAAACATCCAAACAACACAAGGCCAAAAGCTAGGTTATGCATCAATATGAACATCCATCATATCATCCAAATATAACTAAGAATCCCCATTAAAACCCACGATTTTCAGCCAACATAAACTGAAAATTTGGGTTTCAAACATTGTCCAAACAATATACATATCATTATACATATCTTTCAAGGTTTAATCACAAGCATGTGTGATATAACCTTGAAAGCTTGGGGATTCAACATACAAGAACATTTCAGCCCTTAAAAGGGTTATAAAATCCCATAAAACAAAATTTTTAAAGGATACTAACAAGCATGCTATCCACATAACCGGCTCTAGATGCCATTGAAGGGGTTTGTTAGAACACAAGACATAGTTTAACCACTTAAACTTTGTAAAACACAGCGGAAGTTTAACATTATTACATTGTTTGTAAGCTGAAAATATCATGTTCTTAAGTGACCATATTTATGTAGGAAACAAACCCATAAGTCAAAGGATCATTGTATGTGAATGAGCATGCTATGAGAACATAAAACAACATAATATGACAGCCACAAAGGGCTGCCATAAACTACCTTACTGCAGCTTATAGTCGACCAAAAAATGGATGTTTGATGAAGATGGAGATGCCCAAAATCAGCCAAGACTCCAAGCAAAGGAGCCTTCAAGCTTGTATACCCCAAGCCTCCTTGCAAAGCACCTTCTTGTTAGGAAGATTCAACACCAAAACAACATAAATAGCTCTCAAAACCTCCTAATGCTGCTGCCCCTGGCCGTAGCTTTTGTGAGAGAGAGAGAGATGATTTTTGATGTTCTTGCATGTATATAGAGAGGAGAATTAGGAGTGCAAGACTAGTTAAACTTATGTGTGTTTCAAGGCAACAAAGGTCCAATAACAATTAGGGGGGGGGGCAAATGTTTTTAAAACCAAGGTTTCCCACTTAAAATTTGAACACACACAATATTAAAACTAGTCTTTTGTCACACATTAATAAGTCATCTACTAGACTTATTTAAAATGTGACATATGTCTTCTTTAATTAAACAATTTAATTAAGTGCACTCATATGTTATTAATGTTATTTAAACCCTTTTAAATGACAAAACTAACAATAAACTCATTAACAAATTATCCTTATAATTGTTCCATCTCATATGGAACTTATTTAGAAAACCCATTTTCTAAATTTTGTGTAAATATTAATTGCATGATCATATCATCAATTAAATATTAATTGGTGTTTGCTAAGCTTGTCATTGGGTATAACCCGACTTGGATCATAACGTACTAACCACATCAATATTCTAAGTGTCTTGGGCACATAGAATCCTACACTCATCAATTAGGAATTTAGGCTACCGATGTGCACATGAGTTTATTACTTCAAAAGCTCATCAAACCTAACCAGACAATCTTAACATTTTCAAAAATGACTCGGTAGAAATACTTTTTCCCCCAACTTAAAGAACACGACCATGACCTAGGATCTATACCAATCTTTTGATAAGCAACAAGCTAGTAAGTTACATTGAAAATTCTGGTTTAATAAACACAATAAACTTTACTTGAAAACATAGCAAAGATTAAAATTGTTTATCAAATTTCTATTATTTTCTCCATTTAATGTTTTTTTTCAATCCTTGATAATGGTGTGGAAATATGGGCATTTTTAACATCATAACCATATTTACAAAATCATCACAAGAGATCATCATTCAGGTCCTACCATTACAGATATACCTACAGACTCACACCTTCCCACAGACATTGTTTTTATTTCACACCCCCAATCACATATTAAACACACCAAAAAAGAGCAAAACAAATTGCTTGAACATGAAAACATGTAGAGTGGAGAAACACAAAGACCTAATCAGGTGATCAGAGAGTGTTCTAATCTCATCCAAATGGAGGACTGGGCAATGGTAGACCAGAAAAGGATTCCATCCAGCTTTTGTGCATGGCGTGCATGTCGAAGCTTTATAGGTATGGCCAAGGCATCATTAGACATAGTCTTCTGCTTTCGTAATAACAATGTGATTAACCGGAAATGTAGAATCATCACCCAGTGCCTACTCTCATGACTTTCTCAAATGTTCATCATCATAACCAATGTTGGTAGAAAGGCATGTGTCTACCGGTGAGTAGAGCATGAAGGACTCTAAGATCATAAATCTCACCTTCACTCTATCAAAAATACTGGAAATTACATTATTGCTCAATATCACTATTCTAGCTTAGGTAAGATTATCATTTTCTTCTATTTATTTTCTTATAGAGTCTAATATAGTGATGGGGATCACAAAGATATCATTCAGTACCTCCTTCAAATAATCCCCGGTTAAGATTTATAGAATTGAGCTCACATGCAAATATTATTATCAAACTTAGCCACTTATGAGATTTTCTGAAAAGACTTAACCATTGTCTTCCGCCTACCTTCCAGTTAACGTGGTGTGATGGGTTTGTCCCATCCTTCCTCACCAAGGTGGACATCCATTCCATTATTGATTACATAGACATGCGGGCGATCTACCTTTACAAATGTTGACACTTCCCAACCTAAACACTCAACCATGCTAAGCATGAGAAATTTAGGGCGATCAACCTTACAAATGTCGACACTTCCCCAACCTAAACATTCAACCACGCTAAGCATGAGAAATTTAGGTTGTTCCATAGGTCTCTCACATACCATAAGAGTGGTAAGGTCATTTTTCCTTTAATCTTGTCCATATAAAGTTGTGCTTGTATTTCGGTGGAAATTTGGACAAGGTTTTCTGTATTCTATCTAGACAAGATTTCCATTGAATCATACTTAATGGCATCAGTGCTTTAAATGTTTCCTCTACTTCATCCATGTCTCTATCAGATGAATCATCTTCAATTATGTTCCTGGTGCCTGCCTTGCTTGTTTTCAAGACGGTTCCGATGAGCAGGCAATAACTCTGCCTTTCCCCCTAGAAGTTGACTCTATAGCTCGTGGCATGGTTCCTACAAGTAAAAAGATCTTTGTTTAAAAACTATCATAAGTAAGCAATCAATGTTGTTGGATTATAACTTCCATCACACATAGATAATAAGGATGTAGTTGGATCGGGTTAGTCTAAAGTAGTAAGAATCTCTTCTTTGATCAGTAGGTAACACATGCGCAAATTAGCTAAATACTTACTATCACAACACAAATACTTTGAGGAATGATAAACTACACATGAAATTCTTTTAGAGTATTCACTTGATTAATATTTTGAATACAAATGATACAATCGACAGATACGATCAAGTGGCTTAAAAGCTTGCCTCTACTATAAAAATATGAGGACTCATATACTATGAAATCAAAATAATGAAAATAAACTATTTTATGTTCAGAGTCTATGGTAAAACAGATAATCTGTGTATTAGAGTTGGCAGCTAATACTATGTTGTCTTCAAAAGGTGAAACACAACATCCGTCAGCACATGCGTTTTTGTTCTGGGTAGCAGTTGATCGGTAGATGATGGAGTTCTCTACTGACCGTCGGTAGTCAATCAGTAGATCTTCTTGTAGGCTACTAATCAATAGTTGCTCAGCATATACATATTGGTAGTGAATTCAGCATATGTTGATCGGCAGTGGATTTAGCACTTGGCTTAATTCGGCAATCAGCTACCAATGCTGAAATCCTGAGTTTTTGGCATTTTCATCCTTGATATCTCAAAAAATTTATGAATCCAAGAATCGCAATAAGGAATTATCAGGTTAGATTAAATCGAATAGTGATCGTGTGTGGAATTATCATTACTCCTTGTTCAATTGATTGATGATGAAACAACAATTCTAATATTGATAAATGAAGAACATAACAAATGAAACATAATAAATGAGCAATTACAATTGAATAAAAAGTATTACATTAAAACAATTTAACGATTACAAATGAAACAAATAACAATTGATGTTTGTTGATTTCTATGATTCTATAGATGATTTGGTGTAAATATTGATGTTGCTAGGGTTTGATACTAGGGTTATGATCACTAGAAATTAGGGTTTTTGTTTAATTGATATATTGATGGATGTGAAAAATGTGAGCCTATGCCTTGTATTTATAGGCTCAAGGATTTACTGTTAGGGTAACAGTAACTTTCTTATCGTGGTAAAAAAGTTACTCAGAGAATGTCATGATGTGACATTCTTGACGAAGTGAAGTCATCCACAGTTGTTGACTTTATGACATCACTTAGTGTTTGACTTGTTGACTTGATGCACTTGGTGATGTACATACAAGTGTATTTGGACTTCTGTAGGACTTGGTTCTTTGGTAGAAGATTTGGTCTTCCGTAGATCTTTGATCTTCAGTAGGAATCCCTTGACTTCATCCTCAGCTGATTGTTCTTTCACAGATGATCCTTGGATGCACAAATCCTTTGTTGTTGTTGCAGAACATCTATGAAAGTACTAATTGTTCATCCTTAGATAGTTCTTTCACTTAGTCAATTTAGAAAATTGACCAACTATACTATTGTTCCTGCAATCACACATAAATCAATATATATAATGGGGTTAACCTTTATACATTCATTACATACAAAAGAAGTAAGATACACAAGAGTTCATCACAAATCATGATCAAGTTCTAAGCCTGTACAATGAATCTAGACCTATTGGACCAAGATCTTACAATACTCCCCTTAGGCTTAGATACTTATAATCAATTCTTTAGACTTGAAAGCTCTTTAACTCTTGCTACAATCTTGTTCTTGAAGTATTAAACTACCAACTTTTGATCATCATATGTGTACTTGATCTCCATTCTATCAATCTTCTTCAAAGTATCAAAACTAAGACCAAGCACATCTTCCTCAATTATTAGAGTGGCAATCATACTATTGTTGTTAACTATTTCCAACTCATCTTGTTCTGTAATTCTTAGCTCAGTAACTTCTTGTATTTCAACTCCAAGCAACTGTCCAGCCTCAAACTTTCTTCTCTTATAAGCCTTTGCATGCAGTTGTCAATCATTTGGATGATGTGCACATATAAACATATGTCACTTTAAGCATGTTGATCACTGAGTTTTGGAAAATATTTGTCATGAAGGTAAGAAGTGTAGCTTGGGTGTAGAAGTTTTATTTCAGTGGGATTAAACAACTTTAAGCTTTTAGCCTTTTTCTTTGCCTCATTCCTTAGTAGAACTAATTTCTTAGTTCTTTCTACATATCCCCACTCAGTTATGGGATATGAATACTGATTACCTTCAATGGTCTTTACTAAAGCTGAATTTCTGTTAGAGTATCCAACTCTCCTTAAAAATTCATCATCAACTAATGAAGATGAGTTGGATTTAGACCTTCTTTGCCCTTGAGATCTTCTTTTATGCTCTACATCCTCTCTTCTGGCTCCTTTAAGAACATCATCTTTGAATTTTGTCTTTAATTTTCCACAACCACAGAGAAGTCTCTTCCTCTGGGATTTATAGGATAATTTGTGATGATTAGGCTTCAAAGATCTTTGATATCAGCATCAGGCATTGATAATATTGATTCAACCAGATGAAAGTATTCAACTCTTCCGGATGCCAACTTTATAACACAACACAATCCCATACTTGATCAAATTTCCAGGCTATGATCCTATTTTCTTTGATGGAGGGGGGAGTTGTGATACGATCAAACAACTGGATCAAAGTAGATATTCTTTAGTTATCTCACTCATAGTTGTACCAAGAAGCCACATCTTTCCAGGTAGCACCTCTCTTGGTTCTCTGATTAACTTGTGTTGATCCTTACTTTCTATTGTGATTGGTTCAGCAGAAGAAGCTTTAGTTTGATGCACATATGTAGGATTTGGTGCTTCTGTTCAAAATTTAACACCAGTCTCCAACTCCACCTTCATCACATACTCCAGCATTCTTCTTAATTCAGCCACAGATCTTCCTTTGAGCTCATGCAACTTGTAGTTATGACTCTGTAACCAACATGTCATGTTGCACTTGGAGAGTTTGGCTGTATCACAGTGGCCTAAACATTTCTTGATCTTTTGAATGGCCTTAAATATGGAAAAGGTTTCATAGTTGTAGATGGGAAGCGTGAATCTAGCACGCTCAAATTCTGTGATCACATTTTTCATTTCTGACGTATTCATTCTTTCCACCATATCAAATGGAAAGCCATGGTTGACTAAAGTCATGAACATTGCTGATTGTGGCCTTTCTTCCATTATATCTTCAGTTGTCAGCAGTTCATCACCTTTTGATTCTTTTTATCTTTAGAAGATTCCATCTTGGTCAGTTCTTCCCATTTAGAATCAAATCAGTTTCAGCATGAGGCACATGCTTCAAAGTGGATACATCCACTAAAGGAGTGTGCTTTGGTGATATAATCTTTGCTTTCTTTGGAGAATCTTGAACTTCTACCACTTCTTTCTTAACTTCCCCAGATATTGTCTTTTCGTACTATATTGGATTATTGTCTTTGAAGTATTAGCAGACTCTTTTGTTGTTTTTGATTGAGGAGCATTTGATTCAAGAGCACATATCTTCATTTTCAGCTGATCTGTTTCTTTATCTTTCCTTTTCAGTAGAGCAGCTTGATCAGAGATAGTCTTGTTAGCCTTGTTGACTTCAATCATAAGCTTCTCTCTTTCAGATTTCTCATTGTCAATTGACTCTTTGAGTTCTCTAACTAACTCATGCAATGCATTGATTATTTCATTTTTTTTTGAACATTTTCTCTTAATCTTTTAAATAAAGCTTCATGATTAATCAATTGCTCCTCCTTCATGCTTATCATTCCTTTCAACTCCTTTATTCTTTCCAATCTTTTGTTTGACTTGATAGTCAGCTTGTTATACTTAGTAACAAGGTATCTTTTACTCGCATCAATGTCATCATCATCCAGATCATCTTCATGATAAGCTACAACATCTACATAATTTCCTTCACCCATATCCTTTTGTTCAACTTCTTGGTCTTATGACTTCTCAACATCCAAACATAATTCCGTAGTTTTCTCTTCTTCCACAGCCTCTTTTTCTTCCTTAATGTTTATTACTTCAGTTGGAGCATAACTTTCTGTGCTTGATTTTGATTCAACTTCTAGGGATATTGGTATTTGAAGAGGTATTGTTTAAGGGATTGAATATTGATAGTAGGTGAGAAAGGTTCAGTGGTGTTGGTGTTGAATGATGATTGAGATTGGGTAATTGATAAGGTCTGTGTGTGTTCACTTGCTTGGCAAACTGGTTTAGTAGCACCAGTGTTTTGGGTTGAATGGGAGTGTATAGGTGAGATGGGCAAAGTGTTTCCACTTGCTAGTGATTGTACTGGTGGAGATAGATGGTGATGGTGTATGGGTGATTGTGGAGGAGAGTAGGATGCTTGTTCAATTGCAACAGGGGAGATATTTTGTTGATCTTCATATACAAGCTCTTGAGGAATATCAGCAGTTGGATCAAGCACATGAGCAAACATTTGTATTTCTTCTCTGTCATACTTGCCACTGATCTTGTTAAGTATAGATCTTCCCAGGTGAGCTTGTACAAACACATCATCTTCTCATTCAAGGGTACGCAATTATGCATTGATAATCAGCTGGATGAACCTTGGAAACATGAACACCTTGTCAGCCTTTTGGACACTGATCTGATCACATAGGCATCCAAATATGTACTTCGAGTAATTGTAGGTCCTTCCTTTAAAAATTCCAATGATGCATGAGGAGATGTGCCTTTAAAATCTGTCTAATCCTGATTTTCTATTTGAGATGCACTTTAAGTAAGTATGATAGAGAAATCTCTAAGGCTTACACAGTCTCCCCTTCTTGATTTCTTCTCTTTCATAATCTCTATCGTATCCTATAGTTGAAGATCTTTTCAATATACTCATGTTCAAAGACATCTGGATGACCTTCCTCTGGGTCTCCTAACTCAAGTAATCTTCTAATTATCCTTTCATCAATTCTCAGTCTTTGATTCCTTACGTCTGTGTATATCACCTCATGATCTCTTTCTTCTTCTAATTGAGCTGAGTTCTAGAAATAATAATATGAGCTTGATAGATGACTGGATCAGCTGATAGTGCAAAGAACAACCTGGACCTCCTCAGGTAGTGAATAATATATCGACACCCTTCATCCACGGGGTCATCGGCATTTAAATATGCACAGACATTATGTCCTCTAGCAAATCTATTTGCCATCTGCACAGAAGTGAGAAAATTTAGGTCAGAAATGAAATTACAGACATGAGAATATGAACAGTTTTACTGACATTCAAGAATCAAACTGTTGATTTTGATGTTTAGGATATGAGTTACCTTGATAATATTGAAAATGATACGAAAAAAGATCAATATTTGTGAGTGGTTTATTGTTTAACGTTGGTAATTTTGAATGTTGGCGGACAGGGGTTTAACGTTTTTCTAGGTTGAAAATTGTCTGAATAAGTGAATGAAAATGACAATTCAAAAACATCATTTATTAGTCCCTCGAACTTATTAATTTCATTTATTAAATGATGTTGGACCCTCAATCACCCATCCGTATTAGTTTAATGTTTCTGCTGATACTAGTTCCTCCGTAGTAAGTTAATTCTTCCGTAGATCATCTACGGATGACTAAACTTGAAAGAACAAAAATTTGATTGAAGTATAATTAGATTTTCCATAGGTTACCAATCTATTGAAGTGTATTATACTCTGATAAAATGTCAACACATCCGTAGGTTACCAATCTACGGATGGTCACATTTAAGCTTCACACTATAGCATCTGCTGAAATGTAAAATGCATACTGTAACTTCTGCTAAAGTGCAAATTTTCACTGTAGCTTTTGCTGAGATGCAAAGTTTGAAACTTATTGTTTGTATGATTCTATCAAATTGTTAGAATCCTTTGTTGCTGTGGAACTTGTTGACTTGTTTCAATGACACATGTGTAAGAAATTGATTTGATTAAACCATCAGATATCTTGCAGCCAAGTCAGTGCTCAAGTTCCAAATTTTCTTAACTAGGAGTAAGTCAATTTTCATGGTAAAAATTACTACTCCCCCTAAACTTGTGATTAATGATGAACTTATGCATTTATCAAAAATTTATTAAGAGAATAGCAGAAAAGTAATTGATCTGACCTTATTATTTAAGAAACAAAAAAAAATAACCAGAAGTTAAATATATATACGTGCATTAAAACAGATTATGGGATCATACTATGGCACTAAGTGTAACATCTTGTATTTTTGGTTTAATTATAAGTTATCTTTGTTAAATTCTTATTATGAAATTGGTGATTACTTATGCTTACTTGTTATGTTGCCATCAATTTTTAATATATCACTTGATAATATAACTATTAAATAAATAGTAATAATAATAATTATAATAACACTAATAATAATTTCATTAATACTAATGATTATAATAATAATAATAATATAATAATAATAATAATAATATAATAATAATAATAATAATAATAATATAATAATAATAATAATAATAATAATATTGATGATACTAATAATTAGAACAATTTATTATGCTAGTAAACTTAAAATGGTTCAAGCTTAATGTACAAGGGTTTTATTTGCCAATTTATAAACCTAAAATAGAAAGTTTATTCATGAAATGATAAAACCTAAAAGTTCAAGGGCCAAATTGTAACACTTTAAATTTCCTTCTCTTTCTCTCTCACCGTGAATCCGGCGGCCGCCGCGGCCACCTCTGGCCGAGGTCCGGCGAGCCCCGAAATCACATAAAACCTCCAAATTTCAAACCCCAAACGATTCCAATCGTTTCCTGAACATGATTCGAAACTAAACGTAAGATTTAATTAGGTTTAACTCGGTTATGAAGATGAACAAACTTGAAACCGAAACTCTAATCAATAATTTAACCATTCAACAATTAAAACCTCATAATAATCTAATTAATCGAACATAAACAATTGTTTAACTATCCCTAAACTATCTACACTTCCAATTTCACCTGAAAAGAAATCGAACACCAGAAACTAACTCTCGAGCTCGTCGCGAACTATAGCTAGTCGAACTCAATTTTCTTCATAATCTCACCTCAATTAACCAAGGGCTTTTGTTCATTGGAGTCTTTAGAAGCTACCTGTGCAACGAATTTGATTATCATTATCATATTCTTGTCCATTGATTCGACATAAACCACGCCTGTTCTTCGGTTTATTCTTCATCTGTTCATCACCAATACATCTTTGAATCGGGTAATTAAATACATGTACATGCTCGTTTATACATGGGGAACAAAAGCCTCAAGATTCCAGACTCCTACAATAACGAATCAAGGTTCAATTTTAAGGATTTTGGAATTAGGGTTCATGAGAATTGGGTGGGATTTTGTGTTGGTGTTTTTAAGGTTTGAAAACCCAAACAAACCGCAGCTGAGGACTTGGTTTACTAGTTAAGACTCTGCACCTTGAACATGAGGTCCCGGGTTCGAACCCGGGCAACCTCATGTATTTTTTTAAGGCTTTTTAGCCAATAAAATAATTATGGGAAATTTTTAATAATTATAAAAATAGCTTTTGTAAACTTTAAATATTTTTTTTTAAAACACCAAAGAATTTTCTGGAATTTTTATTAAAATATAGATAATAAAATAAATTTTAATAAAATTCTTTTTACGAAGATTATTCTAAGTTTTATTTCTATTAAAATGGATTTCAAATCTTAATTAGCAAAATGATTTTTGATTTAAATATTACCTTTAAATTATTATCATTTAAATCATGTTGTTCCAGTGTTTATTTAAGTTTTATATGTAAACCTTATTAGTATTTTAAATGGATTAATTGCATATTTTCTATTAAAAGACATGAAATACTATATTTCCTTATTATTTAGCGTATTTACAAAAAACCCCCAAATTCGACTTAGAACCCTAGCCCTCCCTAATTCGTTAAATTTATTAAACTTAAATCTTGTAATATTTATATATTTAGGTGCCTTGTGACGTTTTATCTTCGAACGACGTTTACTATTCTTAAATAATCTCCATTATATACTTATTGCCATGTGAGTTTCCTTGCCCCTTTTTATGCTTTTCACACTACTTTGGGGTGAAACATGATACTTATACATCATACACTTATAAACGTTGTAAACTTGTAAAGCACTTGCAATTCATATTTTTGTCATGGTTATTTGTGTGTTGTAAGTGATTATATGAGATACATAGTTTGTTTACAATCATTAACTATTGCTAGGCTGGCGACGTCTTAGATCTTTGGGCCTGACAAGCCTATGTGGTGCTAAAGCCGAGGTATTGCCGGCTCCTGATGACGTATGCTTGTTCATCATGGGAACCAAATACACTTAGCCAATCTTATATACTTGTAATCAAGTCGAGGTTTGATTGTAACGATATGTGTTCTATAACCTTACTAACTTATAACCTATGACATGAATTGCTACTTGTATCCTTGTTATTATTATGTATGAAAACCTTGAAAACTCACCAACTATTTATAGTTGACCTTTATTTTTATCATGTTTCCGGTCATCCCCAAGTTTAAAGTGGTCTTTTGAAGCTTGTGATAAAACTAGGACTTGGACCTAGTTAATTAAATAAAATGTTTATGTAATGTTTTGTTTTGTTTGGAACTTATTTCATGTTTGAGACTTATGTTTGTAATTCCTTTTGAAACTTATAATTTTAATATTTACACTTAAATATAGCGTTATGTGGCTGTGAACAATACTAACCCTCACACCTCGACGTTTCCGCCGTCAAGGTTGGGGTGTGACACTAAGCACTTTCCTGATGAATATTTAATTAATATCAGTAGACACAGATCTAGTGATGATTGCCAGCCAGTATCTTCATCCATTTAAATTTAGACAAACGTATATGTTCAACATGTCGTGCTGATTATCATGTTGTGATGTTAATTAAAGATTGACAAATATGGACTCCACATTCAAGTCACATTAGAGTTTGTCCTCCATAGATGATTCAAATTATCATTTTTTCACACTTGAAAACTATGTGCCTTACAGCATAGAGTCTATCTTAAGATTTTTGTGAAATCTTATTAATGCTAATGATGAATAAGCTCTGTAATTTAATATACAATTGATCACATTGGATTCTTATAGAGCTTAAATATGATCATCATCATATCATCAGGTCTTTACTTTCGTAAAACAGAGATGCCTTTAACCCAGGTCTTTGTTGACACAAAATAGAGGGATGATAATGATCATATTCATATCACCAGTTGTTTATTGTGGTAAAATAAAGGTGTGCATAATCCCAGGTCTTTTCTTACGCAAAACAAAGGGAATATGTTGTGCGAAGATAGAAATTATTATATGTTAGAACATAGTGTGTTTGGTTGAGTAATGTGATCATTTTAGGATAAGACATACTTGCTTGCTTTTAAAATAGAATTCACCCCATTTAGTCATCTAAGCATTATGTTTAAGCAAGAATTTATTTATTTTCTACCCAAGCTGAACCTACTCACATATCAAATCACATTTGATCGGTCTTTATTATAACTTAAATATAGAAAGAAAGCAAAGTCATAGTGTACTATCATTTTCCATAATATGATTGCAGAAAATATATTAACTAAGACAATATTTTTGCATTTTTATATTTTTTATGAATGATTTTCGATTTTTTATGTAACACCCGGAATTTTAAAAGAAGAGGAGTGAAGAATAAAAGAGAATAAAAAGAATAAAATTAATAACACCCAAGTCAAGGGGATAAAAGTGTACAAAAGATAGAATTTTGTAATGTTTTGTACAAAGTGGGTGTGGCCGCACACACCCATGTTCCATCACCTGTTTTCTCATGGTTTTTGAGAGAGAAAGAGTAGAATTCTTTCGGGTTCTAGAGTGAGGAAGAAGAAGAATTCAGTTTTCAGGTTAGTTTTTGGTGATTTGGCTTGTTCTTGGCTGGTTTTCAGCCTTGGTTATGTGCTTATATGTTTTTGTGTGTTCGGTTGTGTGTTTTTTGTGGGTTTTAGGTGTTTGAACTCATAGAGTTCTCGGGTTTGGAGGAGTTTCCCGGAAGTTGCATAAGGTGAGTTCTAAATCCCTGATTTTGAATGTTTTACCTTGTTTTGGGTTGGAAATGCATGTTGTAATGTTTTTTTATAATTGTTGGGTGTATACCTATTTTTATATGTGTATACCTTGTTTGGTGGGTGTATGTTTGGGAAGGATTTTATGTATGATTATAGTTTTATGTTTATTTTGATGCTTGGTATGCTAGAAACTAGGCTTAAAACATGTTCGGATGGTGATTTGGGTCTGAAAATGATTTTAGTTAGAAAGTAGTTGCCTATGTGCACAACAGCCCAAACGCCTAAGTGCCCATGCGCCTAAGTCAGACTCATGCGCCTGCATAGTGTCCATACGCCCAGAAGTTTACTCAGACGCCTAAGTGTTGGCCATGCACCCATATAGTGCCCATGCACCCAACTTTTCCCACACACTTAAGTATTCATGTGCCCGCATAGTGCACATGCCCCTGCATAGTGCCCATGCGCCTATGTATTCCCATGCGCCAAAGTATTTATGCGCTCGCATAGTGGCCATGCGCCTGCATAGTGCCCGTACGCCTAAGGACTTAGAAATTTTTCTAAAATTTTGGAAAGAAAGGACTTTTAGGCTATGACTTAGGATGTTTCGGGTATGATGTATGTTGATGTTGTTGATGAAGTTATGCATGTTTTTGGTCTGTTTCTTTATGTTTCTTATTACATATTATTATTATATGGCCTTACGTGGTGTGATTATGTTAATGAACGTAAAGTATCATCTTAACCAAGTGAAAGATTAACACAATGAAAGTGGAACGTAAAGAATGGATGAAAAGTCTTGCAAACAAAATGAAAAGAGGTGCACACCTAATGAAGGGTGTTAGCTCAACTGTGTGCGGTTTAGCTAACCCGGAAGGATGCACACAGGGTTCTAATCCTTGTGATTGACCAAATGTATGGGACCCTTGTCGCTTTCCCCAAATACTGGAGTTAGCTTCGTGCACAATGTTGAGGGTCTATTTAAAGACTACGGCCTAATACCAGCGTTGTGCACAATATAGGGTATAGCACATGACATTGGTCTGGATGAAAATGAAAGATAATGATGAATGAACGAAACGTGTGATACGTACGATAATGAATGATGGAAGAATGAAGAATGATGATGAAGATATATAATAATATATATTATCTGTACGTATGCTGTATGATCACAAATGAAAGTAAAGGAAGGTTTTAAACAAAAGTAAAGTATATGTTATTTATAAAACTAGAACTCACTCAACAACGCTAACTTTTATGCATTTTCAGTTGGTAGGTAAATGTTACTGAGGATGGCACGGGGTGGATCTACTTGGTAAGTATTGGATGGTATCCATTTTATGTAATAATGATGTTTTTGTGTTGTAATGCAACCAAACGATGTTTTTGTTATGTTAGCAATGTTGTATTATTTGGCAAAGAAATTATTAATATATGAAATGGTTTTTGGTTAAATTATTCCACTGCATTGTTTAAATGAAAGTTTATGTATTTTAAGATATGATATGCAATGATTATTCGACTGTAAGCGTTACGGAAACGGGGCCTTACATTACATTATATGAGTATATACATGGAAAGTGTTGGAGCTGTACAAGATAGTCTATATTATCAACACATTAAAAGTCAACAAAAGTCAACGTCACGGTCAAAGTCAACAAAAGTCAAACCCGACACGTTCGAGATGAAGAACCGAGACGAGAGGTTGAAGATTTAAATGACTAGGAGTTTTATTGTAATAAATATATTTTGTGTGAACAAAATATATTTTATCTTGTTTTAGTCATTTTTATGATTTATATGTAATTTCCATTAAATAGCCTAAGTCTAGGGGGTTAAATGTAATTAGTAAATATTATATTCACTATAAATAGCCTAATTGTAATTAGGATTAGGCTAATGGTTGTATGGAAGTGATTGGGGATTACTTGTAGACATCATTTGCAATCTAATTGAATATCAAAGGGGTTTGTTTGTTGTGTTATCATTGTTTGATCTATAATCTTCATGATTTGATTCAAGTGTGATCAAACTGGGCTAACAATTGGTATCAAATCTATTTTGGATCAAATTCATTGAAAATTTGAAGATTTTTAGAGAGATAAATTGAGGTTTTTGGTTATTTTTGTTCAATATCAATATTTCATCAATTCCGGATCAAATTTGTTTGTATTGATTTGATGGAATTTGATTGAATTTTGCTTCTTATTGGTTGGAAAAGCTCGGTTAATCATCAGATCTCAAATCCATTGAGATTTAGGCGATTTCAAATTGATTTCGTGTTGAAAAAGCCTTCCAGATTCATCCAGCGAAACTACATCTTCATCTAGCGAAACAGAAGCCTCTTCCCGCGAAACTACAAATGTTTTACACGTTGTAGTTAATTTCAGCATCTCAGCGAAAGTAGTGATCTTGAATGAAATGTCAACAGTTCTTGTGTGCATGTTACAAGCGAATTGCTGTCGAAAGTATCATTGAACGAAAGTTCAAGCTTGTTTCGTGGGAAATTACCAGCGAAAAACAGCAGTCTCAAGCATTTGGTTAGCGAAATTGCTGCCGAAATTGCTAGCGAAACTACTGTCGGCTTAGCGAAGCTAGCTTTCACTGCGAAACTAGCTTTCACTGCGATGCTAAGATTGCATAGAGTGACATTTTAAAAAAAATATTTTTCCGGGGGAGAATTCTTTTATAATTTTTGGGAAAAAGCGAGAGAATTATTTTACAATTTTGGGAAAGATACTTTTGGAAGTGTTAATTGCAATAAACAAAATAAAAATAAAAATGGGTTTTGCAGAACTGTTTAAATCCTTCGAATCTGATAATCTCACACTTGCACAATGTCGGTTTGATAATTTGCAGCTTTAAAGAATGAAAAGATGTCCGATTTTGCTGATCGTTTTCTGTTGGTGGCAAGTAATCTGAAGAAGTTTGATGCCCAATTGGGAAATCATGAACAAGTTCTGAGATTGCTTGATTCTCTCCCATCTGAATGGAGCTCAACGGCAAGTCGATTAAACGAGATAGAGGCTTTCAGGATTACAAACTGATGGAGGTGATCAACAAACTGAAAGAAATTGAGTTGGATATTAACATCATGAGTACTATGAAGTGACATATCTAACTCCAAAGATCACTTCAAACTCGAAAGAGAAACTAGAATAGAGATCAGATCTGGCACTAATTCTGACGGTTTACTGAAACCAGGAATTGAAGAGGTACAAGAGGAGCTTAAGCAGACATCAATGGGAAAGGTGGAGCTGAGTTGAATGATGAAGTTTGTGTGCTGAGAACTAGGAATGAGAGAGACTTCGTTCTAGAAAGGAATTGAAGTAGGATGAGTAAGGGCTACTGGCTGAAAAAGAGTCAACGCTTGGATTCCATCGACTGATCTGGAATGATAGGTGTTGTGTCAAGAGGAATGGAATCTGAGTCAAGAGTTTGCATTGTGAGAAGGGATTACTGATGAGAGTCAACTTGGATCTCCATACGAGACAGTTCAATATGTGTTCTTCTGCTTGCAAAATTCGTTTATTTGGTGTGTTATAAAGCTAATAGGTACTTTTAGATAACCAAAAGGAATTAACCACCATAAATGCGGAACTTAAAAATAATAAAGCCAAGTAAGTTCATAAATTCAAATAAAATGAAGCTTTAAAGAAAATGATCATTTAAATGAAACTCTTAATTGAAAGAATGTGGAAATTAATCTTTTAAATGAAAGAGTCACCTTGGCTGAATTTGAAACAGCAGCAATTAAAACAAAGCTTGATAGATGAAGACCTATATCAGGACCAGATGCTGAAACAGGAAGAGCTACTGTGTAAACAAAGGGGAGCTAGGATTAAAACGGGAGTGGGTTGTGGTGAAAATCCATACATTTATCCTCCTCCTAGCACCCATTGCTACTATCATATGCCTCAACCTCATCCATCTAATGATTTGATTGAAGCTACAGAAACTAATAGTTTAAATGTAGGTTAAGCAACGTTAATATTAGAGAGGTTAGAGATGTGTAGGATTCTCCTGAAGGTTGGGATTCCTCGGGCATGGATTGAATAAGATTAATGACAATTTCACCTCTAGTGTTCCAAAACCAATATCAGTTACTTCTCCAACCTTCTTCAACAAATTCAAAACAGATAACGTTCCTTTGTTTGTTCCTGTCAGTTTTGTCAAAGAAGGAACAGTTGTTGAATTGTCAGGCAATCAGAATCTTATAACTGAAGCCGACAGAATAGGAGGTGTCAATCAGGATCCTTTGGAAGCAGATCTGTGTATACGAGACTGGACAAGCTTAGATGATGAATCAAATACAGAGGATAGTGTCGGTTCCTTAAAGATCAAGATATCACCTGGAATTTTCAGGTCTCAAAAGTTTCCAAATCTGCTTCAAGACCAATACGGATCTCTTCTCCAACTACAAAACAACCCTGTCAATCAGTGAAGATCTCATTCACTGTTTAGCACAGCAAACACCAAAAACAAGCAAGAATCTACCACAACCTCAAAGCAATCTCCAATTCGATATGCACTACACGGGTCAGTCAAGCATCAAAAGCCTTTCAAGGCTTGCTTTGAGTGTGGAAAAGAAGGTCATGTGGTAAAGAAATGTCCTCAAAGACTTGCTTCGAATGGTAAAGGCAAAACATATTGCTTCTCCAGCTGTAAGTCTACAAAGAATGTTCTAGATTGTAAAGGCAACACGGGTTGCTTCTCTTGATCAAGAGGTAACAAACACACATCTTTGAATGGTTGGATGAAAAACCCTCCATCCAAACCTTTTCATGTGAAGCCGGTTTCAAAGGATTCAAAGATGAATATGACTAAAGGTTCAAAACCAAATTCTTTTTCTTCTGGTCTTAAACAGAAAATGAATTTCAAATTTAATTCATTCAAATCCAAATTAATTGAACCGAAACAAATTTGGCAAATTAAAAAGAAGGATACAACAATCCCCGACTGTTTAAACGTTTGTGTGCCGAAGGACGTTTCTTATATTGATGAAAAAGGAACTTCCAGGACTTCGATGGCCTGGGTTCCCCTTACTAACTAATTTGTTAATGAGTGCAGGAACAATTCAGGAGGACTGTTAGTAATCCGGTTTACTGACAGAGATTATTCCTAATTCAAATTTGAGGCGGAACAAACAGGTTAAGGTCATGGTATTTTATCCACTATCTAGATTTTTATGTGCATAATCACAGTTCTCACTTCACAATCAATGCATATTTCTTGATAATTCATTTCTTATCTTCATATCAGTGTAGTTTGGAAGACCTTCTTTGGTAAATTTCTATTTTTGCACAGTTTATAAAAACAAAAATATAAAAATATAAAAAACATAAAAAAATTTAAAAAAACTAAAAAAATTAGGTTTACAAAAATAAAAATTTAGAGGGAGAGTATATCAGTAATACATAAAAAAATGAAAAAAACTAGGAACTTGATTCAATATGACTGAGAAATGATTGTATATCATCTTGAAATGCTTGTTTTTGCATTACTTGCGTTTATAAAATGAGAAATGATAGTAACTAATGTTGTTATCTGATTTACATCTTACTTTTAATTGCAAATTATAGAAAAACAAACAGATTCTTTAATGATATGCTTGGTAGACACAACCTGAAGAATAAAGTAGGCAGCAGCATAATGATTTAAATTAAAATATATGCTTAAGGATGTCTGGATTTACGCAATCATTTTGGCCTGCACAAAAACTGAGTCCCGACAAAATTGGATTGAGAATTGATCTTTCACCCACCATGATACAAATCATATAAGCCATATCTTTGAGCCATGATTGGTGTATATGTTTCTTGTGTTTGTGCTAATCCCCTCTGCTGTACGGAAGTACTGACCTAGAGTGATGATATCCTTTGATGTACGATAGTACTGACCTGGAGCTCTCATCGGCACATGATTAAATGGTCATCTCCTTTGTTATATGTGAGTATAAACCTGAGAGCTCTCACCATTTTGGTCTAAGTAGTGTAAAATCATCTAAACAAATGCAATATTCTGTTGATAATCACTTGCACACTAATGCACACGCCTTGCTCTATATAGATCGTAACAAAATTCAAGAAATCTTGAGGTTGGGTGAGGGTTTTTGCCAAATGATTGTGGGGTCCTAGCATTCTAAAGTATTTAATTGAATCTTAACGAATCATTTGCTGCTTGTTGAAAAAGATAGGGCATGAGTTTAAGTGGACAAACATATTAGCAATCGTTATTGATCTGTTTGAGAATTTCAAAATTCATTCAAAGACTGTTATTAGATTCAGTTATCAGTGTGATCTCATTGCTTGTCGATGATTAAATTCATCTTCAGCTAAAGTATATCTTGAGGATGTGATCTCATGATCGATTCAGTTCTCAGTAATTAAATATATATACAAATAAAAAATATATATTTAAATAAAAATTTATAATAAATATATAAAATAAAAAATAAAAATTATTTCATTTCAATATTCATTTAGTTCTTTCATATTATGTTGATTATATTTTATTATTTTTCATGCATTTCATAGAAATTGCGCACAAACAAACACGGGTTCGCTTGTTTTCACACACAGATAAACATAAGTTTATTTTGTTAAAATGAAATGATCTAATTAGAAATGTCGAGATTATGTTTGTGAATGTGTTTCAGATTTTACTCTAAGTGATGGCCGATCATCAGTTGAGCAGTGTACCTGATCAGAGAAACCTGTTTCTCAAGTTTGCAGAAGATACCGAGCTAGGAATCCTCCTCCTACATCTTCTAAAGCACTTAAGATTAGAGATTTGGGAAAGCTGTTCCTATATCCTTGCAAAGGTTGCATTCAAAAGGGGGAGCACATAAAATAAGGGAGCTTATGAGATGAATAATCTTTCTAATCAGATTCAGAAAGCTTCAGTTAGAAGATCTTTCTACTGTTGACTTCTTGGTGCTAATTTCGTTTGAAGACGTTGATAATGATAGACTAAGGGGGAGTATTGTTGGAGTTGTACAAGATAGTCTATATTATCAACACAGTCAAAGTCAACAAAAGTCAACGTGATGGTCAAAGTCAACAAAAGTCAAACCCGACACGTTCGAGACGAAGAATCGAGACGAGACGTTGAAGATTTAGATGACTAGAAGTTTATTGTAATAAATATATTTTGTGTGAACAAAATATAGTTTATACTATTTTAGTCATTTTTATGATTTATATTTAATTTCCATTAATTAGCCTAAGTCTAGGGGGTTAAATGTAATTAATGAATATTATATTCACTATAAATAGCCTAATTGTAATTAGGATTAGGCTAATGGTTGTATGACTAAGTGATTGGGGATTACTTGTAGACATCATTTGCAATCTAATTGAAGATCAAAGGGTTTTTTTGTGTTATCATTGTTTGATCTATAATCTTCATGATTTGATTCAAGTGTGATCAACCTAGGCTAACAGAAAAAACATGCTTTCCTTGGTGATAATGAAGATTAATCTAAATTAATCACGCCTAGACTCAATTAGAAAATTAAATCTTATAGAATCAAAGGCTTTAGTGAATAAATCAGTAAGTTGATTTGTTGTATCCATTTTGATTAAACCTTTTTCTGAGCAATCTCTCAAAAAGTGGTATCCGATTTCAATATGTTTTGTTTTACTATGTTGCACTGCATTAGTAGTGATGAACATAGCAGCTGAGTTATCTATGTGTATTGGCGTATGAAAGAATTGTAACAATAATCAAGTCATTGGTTATGCAACCATAATAATTAAGAGAAACCAGCTGAAGTAGTTATGTACTCAGCCTCAGTTATGGATACTAACACATTAGTTTGCTTTTTTGCACTGCCCAAGAACACAAGTCTTGGTCATATAAATTGACATCCACCAGTTGTGGATTTTCTGTTGTTGTACACCCTCCAAAATCACTATCAGAATAAGACTAGAGGGTGAAATCTCCTTCTTTGGGATACCAACGCCCAAGTGCTAGCTTCCCTTTAAGATATCTGAAAATCCTCTTGACTGCATTCAAATATGACTCTTTTGGATCTTATTGGTACATAGCACAAACACACAGAGCAAACATTATGCAGGCCTGCTGGCAGTTAAGTACATTAAAGATCCTATCATTAATCTATATAACTTTGATCAACTGATTTCCTGAAGGATCAGGGTACAATCTTGTCTATTGTTGAAGCTGGTGTTTGCTTGAAAAAGTGTCAGTAGGGTTATACTTCTTCAAGATTTGATGAATATATTTCTCTTGATAGATGAATATTTCATTTGGTTTTTGATGAACTTTCAAACAAAGAAATAAGAATGTTAATTCTCCTATGGAACTCATCTGAAATTTAGTTTTCATCAAACTTTCAAAGTTTTCACATAATCTCTTATTTGTTGATCCAAAAATTATGCCATCCACAGACAACCAATAGATCTTGATGATCATGCTTGAGGAAGAAAGTCTGATCAATTGTTTCTTTTTTGTATCCATGCTTGAGCAAAAAGGATGATAATGTTTCATATCACTTTCTTGGTGTCTGATGAAGACCATACAAGGCTTTGTCAAGCTTATATACCTTGTGAGGGTAATCAGGATCTTCAAAGCCTGGAGGTTGAGCAACATAGACTTCTTCATCAATTTTACCATATAAGAAAGCACATTTTGCATCCATTTGATAAACTATGAACTTCTTATGGGAAGCATAGGCTAGGATAGGAAGACTTATGGCTTCAATCCTTGCAACAGGTGCAAAAACTTCATCATAGTCTGTCCCTTCTTCTTGAGTGTAACCTTGTGCAATAAGCCTTGCTTTGTTTCTTAATATGATACCTTTATCATCTAGTTTGTTGTTGAACAACCACCTTGAACCAATTGGATATTGGCCTTCAGGTAGATTAACAGTTCCAAACTTTTTATTTTCTAAATGTTGTTGAAGCTTCTTGCATCCCTTCAATCCAGCTGTTGTCCTTTAATGATGTAGTGATGTTGGGAGGAACCACTTGTGAAAGAAAACAAGAGAAAAGACAGATGTTTGCATCTCCCCCTTGACTTCTAGTGGTTCTTTCATGAAGATCACCAACGATGTTTTCTAGTGGATTCTTATGAATTCTTGATGTTGGAATGGATGCAAGTTGAATGGATGAATCCAAGTTGGTGATATTTGTTGATGGAGATGGATCCAGCTAAGATGGAGAGTTAACAAAGTAGTCTTGATCATTCATACATTGATCTTATGAAGCTGAATGATATTCATCTTCATGTTGTGTATCAACAGATGTATGGATAACTTTCATAGGAGTTATAGGAACATCTACGGATGTTGTATGTTTATCTGCTGATGTAGTGTAATCCTTAGAAAGTAATAGAGCATCTCCAGAAGAGAGTTTATCCACGGATGTAGATGGCACATCCGCTGATGCAGAGTTCACTTCTCCAAATGCATTAGGAACTTCTGTGGAAACGGAATTAACTTCTGCTGATACTTTGTTTACATCTTTGGAAATTGAAATATCATTCCCATCAGTATTGTCATAACTTGTATGAGATGAAGGATGAGGATCAGCAACACTTGAAGTGTGAAATTGTACTCTTGGAGGATCTGCTGATAGTGACACTTCATTCATACTTGGAGGTACATAAGGATAACATGTATCCGTAGAACCTGCAACATTTAAATAACCAGAGTTAAATGAGTTTGTTAGTGAATCTATATCAAACCACCAAGATGATCCTTTCATAGATTTTGAAAATAAGAATTCATCAAAAGACACATTAGCTGATTCCTTCGTAATGTTTTGTTGAGGAATATAAACTACATATGATTTAGATGTTGATGAGTAACCAACAAAGAAACCATCATAAGCTTTTTTCATAAAAATTTCCTAATTGACCTTTTGTGTTTAATACAGATACATGACACCCAAAGCTCTAAGATATCCTATAAAAGGTTTTCTTTAAAAAAAAAGAGCTCATAAGAAGTTTATTGTGTTCTTTGACAATAAATCCTGTTTTGAACATTGCATGCTCTATTCACTGCTTCTGCCTAAAAGGTGATTGGCAATTGTGAATCCGCTAGCATTGTTCTTGTTGCCTCAATGAGAGTGATGTTTCTTCTTTCAGCAACTCCATTTTATTGTGGAGTTCTTGAGGAACTGAGTTGTCTTGCTATGCCTTTATCCCTGCTAAAGGAATCTAAAACATGATTAAAAACTTCAGTTCCATTATCACTTCTTAAAATTTTGACTTTTAAGTCATGTTGATTTTCAATATTAGTGATAAACTCCATTAATGTTTATGATGTTTCACTTTTCTGTTTTAAGAAAAATACCCATGTGAATCTTGAGAAATCATCAACAATCACCAAACAATATTGCCTTTTACCAATGCTCATCACATTGGTTGGACCAAAAAGATCCATATGAAGCATTATGAGTGGTGTTTTATTAGTGTTGATTGTTTTGGATTTATGAGACACTCTATGTCGTTTTCCTTTATAGCATGATGAACAATGATTAGAAAAATAAACTTCTTTATTTGGTAACCCAATGACTAAGTCATTTTTCACCTGTTTGTTCATGTTTGAATGAACCATCCTTCTATGCCACAGTTGAGATTCTTCTTCTGAAGACTTTGAAAGCAGGCATGTTTCATTGCTTGTGATAGAGGTGTTGTTCATATCCAAAACATATATGTTTTCTTCTCATGATACTTTAAGAAGGATCCAATATTCTGGAATGGAAAAACCTGGCTTAAGAATGTAACAGTTAGTGTGATCAAATAAAGTGGTATAATTTTGATCACAGATTTGAGAAACACTCAGTAACTTTTATTGTAATTTTCACAATAATTTACTCAAACTTGAGTACACCATTTGTTACCATTCCTTCACCAACAATTTTACCTCCCTTCTTATCCCACCAAATGCCCATATGAAGCATTTTTATGTTAGAAGCCATTGAGTAGAGAACAGTTTCCTGTCATGTGCCTAGAACAACCAATGTTAACATACCACTTGTTGTCAGTCCTCCATGTTTGTTTCTGCACACATAAAAATCAATTAGAATATGGAACCAAGCCTTAATGATCTTGGGCTTACCACAAGTGTCTAAAATTATTACTCCCTCATGAATCAGTCTTAATGTTTCAGTGTTTGTTTTAGACTCAATCGGTTTATTGTGTTTTGTTTGAGGTGAGGATGATTCTGTTGAAGATGGGCTGGAAACACTTTGTTCTTGTTTCACAATCACTTCTTCTTTCATCTTCTTCTTGTGTATATTCTGCTTTGTGTTTGATGATGAAGCTTTATTGAAGAAAGTTTCACCATTCTTTGATTTTGAGTGAGGTATATAAATACCCTTCTCAAAATGATAGAATGTTTCATTATATGCTTATCTTTTCTTTCAACTCAACTCTTCTTGTGAGGTGTTTTCAGTTGATGATGTTGTTGTTCCTTATTCTTCAGACGTTTATCATCAGCAGCTGATTGTCTCTTAACTTTGGTCACCTTTCTTTTGCTGCTTCTTTTTGGGTTTTGAATCTTATTGACATTCACTTACGTGTGAATCTGATTCAGCCTTCTTAGTTTGTTGAATCTTTGTGTTCTTAGTCTTGTTCTTTTGTTAAAATAACATTCCTTAGTGCAATAATTATTTTTGTCACAAATTGCACAATGTTTGTTAAAATAATAATGAGCAGTCATATGATTGTTCATATTGCAAATGGAGCAATAGCTGCTGAAGTAGCATTCATTAGTGTTTTGATTATGCATATCACACCACTTGCAATATTTCTTCTTTGATTCATTTTCAGATTCAACAACTTTCTTTTTCTTTGACTTCTTTTGTGCTTTTAACTCTTTTTCAAATTTTGCAGCTGATGAATCTTTGTCATTTCTAGACATGATGTCAAAATGATCTGGTTTAGCAGTAGATGCTTTCTGTTGTTTATGATTCACATCCTTCGGTGCTTGACTTTCTTTATGGTTGATATAGCTAATTTTGTTTCTGTAAATCTTCTACTGATTCATCAGAGTTTTGCTTCCGTAGATCTTCTATGGATGTTGAATGATCAGGATGTTTCTTTTTCCGGAGAAATTCTGCTGATGTTGTCTTTTCCTTTCCTATAGAAGAGATTTTGACTTCTTCCATAGGTTTCACAGTTTCAACAACAACTGGTTTTGTTGATATTTTTGCTGTTTGTTAAGTTCATGAAGACCTTCATTCAGCTGAGCAATCCTCTTGTAGATGGTCTTTAGCATATTTCTTTGCTTTGGAGGATAAGGCAACTTGATTTCTTCTAGAACTTGGGGCATGATGGGTTCAAATGAAACATTCTCTTCCTTACCCATAACATCATGATTTTGCTTATCAAGTTCATCAGAATCATCCAAATCATAACACTCATCATAGTCAAATTCTGAGTCATTTTGTATTCAATCTTCTAAATTAGAAGACTCAGTTTCACTCAGCTCAGTATCATGACCATTTACCAATTGATTAGATTCAGAATTCATTTTGTTGCTTGGCACAAACTGATTTGATAAGCTGTTAGTCATAGAATTAGGTAAAGTTGTATATTTATCATTCAAAGGGGATGCAATGCAATACATTAAATCCCAACCCATACCTGTTCTTTGATTCAATATGAGAATTTAACAATTTCTCATATTGCTGAGATGATAATAGAAACTTCTGAAGTTTTACTTCAGTTGATGCATGATCAGACATGGATTTTATTAAAGAGGTGGTTAGATGCTCAACTTATGCTTTGAGATTTTAATTTTCAGAAACAAGTTTATCTAAATCTTTTTGCAAAGAGGTAATTTGATCTGATATAGTTTATGCTCTCTTACATGAGATTCATTTAAAACCATTGTTTCTTTTACTTTGTGAGCACGTTGTTGAGCATGGACTCTATATCTCTCTACTCCTCAACACACACAGATGTACACAATCTATCCCTTACCTCTCTAGCCATAGGTGGGACCTTGTTCTCTATGTTGGCCATTAAAGCTTGATGATTTCTTCCAACAGCTCCTTCTCATACATGCTCCAGTCACATGTTCCATCTTGCAGAATTATTAACCCAGTTTTCTTTGTTTTGCTTGTTCCTACTAATGAGCTTGTGGCTGGTGGGGATGAGTTTGTAAGTTAATGTTGTTTGAAAGTTCTTTGAATTGTTAATTGTTGATGAGGTTGATGTTATTGAGACTGATGTTGTTGAGTTGGTCTCATATCAGGAGTTGACTTTTGATTGCATTCCCTTGAAAAATGCCCATACAAGTTGCATTTGTAGCATATCACCTTGGACTTATCAACCCCTATCTTTGTTGTTCTTCTTGCTGTGCCAAGTTTTGTTTCTTCTTAAATACATTTTGGCTCTATATGCAGTCATGCCCATTTACAATTGAAGATCCATCTCTTCTACTTCATCAGGATTATGTTCTTCAAGATCTTGTTGACAAAAGTGTGCAGGTGTTAGAGTGCTACCCAGATAAGCTTGAAAGCTTGAACTGAATGCTGCAAAGGCAGATTTCTGTTCTTCTGAGTCCAGAACAACAGTGATTGGCTCTGTTTGATTTTGTTATTGGATGAGGATGAGTTCACTGATGAGGTAGATGAGGTTTTCTATTCATTATGTCTTCCTCTTTCCTTCTTTAATGAATTGCTTTGAGTGTTTGATCTAGATGGTCTTGCAACATAAAAACCAACTTTTCTTCATCATATCACAAGAGTTTCCATCCTCATGATTGGAAATAAAAGCACTACCAACACTTTTAGTTTCTTTGAACTGATATGGAGCAATGTGTGCTTCTACACACTTTTTTCTAGATTTCTCATCCAGTTCACGTGCATTAACTTTAGCTACCAATGTATCTAACCCGATGGTTTTAAGATCAAGGGTATTCATGAACATGGATACTGTTTGAGTCCAACTTTCAGGTAAAGTGTGGAGCATCTTCTTGTTTAACTCCTTATTGGTGTATTTAATTCTAAGATGTTCATCTCACTCACCATTGCATAAATTTGTGGAGTTGTTGAGGAACAGATTCACCCTTAATATGATAAAATGTTTCATATTGTGAGCGAAGAGCATCCTTCCTTATGCTTTTGATTTCATCACTCCCTTCACAGAGAGTGTGAAGTATTTTCCACAAGGAGTTTACTGTTTTGTAATTTTCACACGTGAGCAATAGGTCTTCAGGTAAAGCCATATGGAGCATGCTGTATGCTCTAATATCAATTTTGACCTTCTTGGCATCCTCAGGTGATAGATCCTTTGTAGCTATGGTTGATTATTTTCCTTGTAATCAGGTCCAAGAGTTAGAGGATTATAAGGACCTTTAGTAATTGATACCCATAAATCAGAATCAGTATAATTCACATGATTCCTGAGCCTGAATTTCAGGATTTGAAATCCACTTTGTATTCCAACTTTGGGGATTGGTATTATGATCCACCAAGTGAATTACTCATTTTAGTTAATGTGTTAATAATAAACTAAAATAGATTTCCTTTGTAAATGAACTAATTAATGACAAACTCTTAATTATTGTTTAATTAAGCCGTACAGTAAAAAAATAGTCAATCCTCTTAATTATTTCTTAAACAAAAGTCAAATCAAGGATGTTTGAACAATCTTTGATTATATATCTATAACTCAAATATACGAATCAAATCGATGTTGATGTATATTGATGTTATCTGAGCAATGGAATAGTACTTGTCGAACGATAAATCAAGGTTTGTTGATTTTAATATGAATTACACCAAATTGTTTAAGTAGAATTCATTCGCTAGCTGTCGATTAGCTTAACTCGAATTGTATGTTGATTAGATAATTCAATAACACCCTTGAATCTGAGTTATGAACTCTCAAGTCGTTATGAACACCTTTAAAGCAATTTTAGTCAAAATCAATAGATCTAATCAGGAATCTAATATCTAATGATATAATCAATCAATCGAACAAATCTAATACAGATAGATCAATTGATCTAGATCAATGAGCACTTGGCTCTAATACCACCTATGAATCCAAGGATCACAATTATGAATTATCAGGTTAGATTAGATAGAATAGTGATCCCGGAATTATCACTACTCGTTCAAATGATTGATGATGAAACAACAATATATTGATAAATGAAGAACAGAACAAATGATAGATAATAAATGAGCAATTACGATTCATTCAAAAGTATTCCATTAAAAATATTTAAAAATTTCAAATGAAACAAATGACTATTGTTGTTTTTGAGTTCTATGATTCTATTGATGATTTGTGTAAATATTATGCTGCTAGGGTTTGATACTAGGGTTATGATCACTAGCAATTAGGGTTTTTGTTTGATTGATGTAATGATGGATGCGAGAAGTGTGAGCCTATGCCTTGTATTTATAGGCTCAGGGATTTACTGTTAGGGTAACAATAACTTTCTGATCGTGGTAAGAAAGTTACTTAGAGAATGTCATGATGTGACATTCTCTGACTAAGTAAAAGTCGTCCGTAGTTGTTGACTTTATGACATCACTTTAGTGTTTGACTTGTTGACTTGATGCACTTGGTGATGTACATACTGTTGGGTTTTGTCACATGTAAAACAAGCTAGTTTAACCATTTAAATTATGAAAACGCAGCGGAAAAATGGGTTTAATATATGGTTTATAATCTGAAATATTTTGTCATATTAAACTACAAACAAAATCCAAGAATTAGGATCAAATGTATGTGAAATAATATGCTATCAAACAACACAAAACCAACCATAGGGTGTTAATGTTAATAGAAAACCTTTCTTGTGCAAAAGTTATGGATGAAAAGAGGTAGATGATGATGTTCTTGAATGTGTCTAGCCTTCAAAGGAGGAGGCCTCAAGTAGTGATACCCACAAGCCCTTCAAACACCTTGCTTGTTAGGATGCAACACCAAATATAACTCTTCTTTAGCTCCTCCAAAAACCCAAAAATTACAGCCCCTTTTTTTCATCTTCTTAGTCCGAAAATCAGCCTTGTTTTGGAGGTTCTATTGCTTATGTGTGTAAGAGAAAGTGTGCCTTTGAGAGAGGAGTGATGGAAGAGTGCAAGAGTGTCCAAAATCTTGAAAGAACCAAGACTAAAAGACTCTTGAAGACCCCCACCTTTGGGCTGCCAAAAATTTGTTCCAAAAGGGGCTTCCCCCATTTTGAAACTTTTATAATTTGTACTCTTTCACCCTTAATTTATAAAATTAAAACCTATTTCAATTTTATATCATTAACACACTTTTATTTGTTATTATTTAACCAACTTAAATAATAAAACAAATAAAATCTCATGAACAAACTATCCATATAATGTTGTTCTATTACAAAGCAATGTTTTAGAAAACCCATTTTCTAAATTGGTGTCAATGTTTATTTGTATGATCTCATCAAAAAACAAACATTTATTGGTGTTTGTATAGCTTGTTATTGGGTATGACCGACTTGGATCATAACGTACTAACCACATCAATCTTGTATGTGTCTTCGGCATATAAGGTCCAACAATCTCCCACTTGCACAAGATTCATAGAAGATTGATGCAAGTAGTAAATACCGCCTAACAACGGTTTATACCCTTAATATGTATGACTAAGTGCCATTCAATAACATCATCTCCTTCAAGTACCATACTTAAAATGATTTAGGTGAATCAATCATTTATCCTTTTGTCACATATGTCATGTTAAATCCTAGAGACAAAGAGTGATCATTCTCCATTGATTTAACTTTATCAAGCCTTAGACATCATACTCTTAACGAATAACAGGGACAAATCCCATCTTGACAACATACGTCTCTCACAATTACCTTATATCATACCTGAACTCAGACTTATGTACTGCCATGTTTCAGAACACGCGAAGAGCTAAGTCAAAGTATAATATTCGGTAAATATCAAGACCCAATATGTATCTCAGGTCAGAGGATACCAAATGATGTTCGCCTTTACTCAAAATTACTTATGATCAATCAGGAAGATTCCATGTAGTATTTTTGAGGTGCAGGTCAGTCCAATATTTGCATCCCACAAATATCTATGAACTTTGGCAGCAACCTTTTGCTCAATATTCATCCATATGAATATCTACCAATCCAAGTTCATAATAGCATTACCTTCATACTCGTTCCCACAAGCATGAAACAACTACGGACATTTTGAGTAAATAATTTACTCATGGATTTAAACATGCAAAATAGGAATATTAGTTGAACTATTATAACCGAATAATTTATTCAAGTAATAAAGGGTTAAAATATCTCATTACAGAAATTAAAGGTCAAATCCAGTCACTAGAATATTGAAGCCCCATGGCACAAGCATGACTTTCATGATTCGCCTTTTCAAGAAGCTTTGTAAGTGGATCCGCAATGTTTTGATCCGTGTGAACATTGTGAATACATATCTTCCCCTTTTCAACTTCATACCTTATGTAGTTGAATCTTCGTTCAATGTGCCTAGTCTTTTGATGTGCACGGGGTTCCTTGATTTGAGCAATCGCACCCTCGTTATCACAAAGAATTTCTAGGGGGTCCTGAATGGAAGGGACCACCCCTAGATCGGCAATGAACTTCTTTAACCACGCAGCTTCCTGAGCTGCTAATGAAGTGGCAATGTATTCTGACTCTGTAGTTGATAATGCCACTACATCTTGCTTACAGCTCTTCCAAGAGATTGCTACTCCATTCAAGATGAAAATGTACCCCGATTGTGATCGTGAATCATCCCGATCAGTTTGGAAACTCGCATCCGTGTAACCCTTTACTACGAGTTCCTCCTCACCAGATTCATAGATTAGGAACATATCTTTGGTCCTCCTTAGGTACTTAAGTATGTTCTAACAGCCATCCAATGACTGCTTCCAGGATTTTGTTGGTATCAGCTTGTCATGCTCAAAGCGCATGACACGTCCGGTCTAGTGCATATCATTGCATACATGATGGATCCTATAGCAGACGCATACGGGATTCCTTTCATTTTGTCTTGCTCATCCTTTGAGCTTGGACATTGAGTCTTACTCAATATCGTACCTCTTTGAATAGGTACGGTACCTTTCTTACAGTTTTCCATATTGAACCTTTTCAAGATCTTATCAATGTATGCACTTTGATTCAAACCTATCAACCGCCTTGATCTATCCCTATAGATCTTTATTCCTAAAATATACGCGGCTTCACCAAGATCCTAAATGGAGAAACAGCTTCCAAGCCAGGCTTTTACACCTTCCATGGTGGAATGTCATTTCCAAATAGTAGGATGTCATCAACATACAATACTAAGAAAATGGTGATGCTCCCACTAGTCTTATATAACACATGCTTCATCAACGTTTTTGATGAACCCAAATTTGGTTATCTCTTCATCAAAATGGTGATTCCAACTTCTGATGCTTGCTTCAATCCATAGATTGATTTCTTTAACTTGCATACTTTGTTAGGATGTTTTGAGTTGACAAAACCTTCAAGCTGAACCATATAGACATCTTCCTCAAGATATCCATTTAGAAAAGCGGTTTTGACATCCATTTGCCAAATCTCATAATCATAATGAGCAGCTGTGGCAAATAATATCCTAATAGACTTTAGCATTGCAACTGGTGAGAAGGTCTCATCATAATCAACCCTTGAGTTTGAGTAAAAACTTTGCTATAAGTCTAGCTTATAAGTATCCAAGTTTCCATGCATATCGGTTTTCTTCTGAAAACCCACTTACTTCCAACTATCTTGGAGTTAAGAGGTGGTGGTCAATGAAGTCCCACACTTGGTTGTCATACATGGATTGCATCTCAATGTTCATGGCTTCAAGCCATTTGTCACAATCCAAATTGGACATTGCATCATGGTAGGTGGTTGGTTCATCGGAATCTACACCATAGCATCCATCTACGAAAAATCCATATCTTTCAGGTGGATTACTAATTCTACCAGATCTACGAACGTTCTGTGTATATTGATCAACCACTTGATCATTCTCAACAACCTCACGATGAGTGCTATTGTCAACCAAACGTGTATCGGTTTGTGGTTCTTGATCCTCTTCAAGATCCACAGTTCTACTGCTAGTTCCTTCCGTAAGGAACTTAGCTTCTAAGAACTCAGCCTTCTTGGCAACAAACTCCTTTTATTCCAATGGATCATAGAAATAATATCCCATAGAATCTCTAGGATATCCAATGAAGATACACTTAGTGAAACGCCTTTCTAGCTTGTTTGAGGTGGGAGTCTTAACATAAGCCTCACAACCCCATACCTTTAAATATGATAGTGATGGAACCCTTCCATGCCATATTTCACAAGGTTTCGTTTCGACTTTCTTGATGGGGCCATATTCAAAATACGGGCCACAGAAAGCAAAGAGAAACCCCAAAATGATAGAGGCAATGAGCTTCTAGCCATCATAGATCGAACCATATCTAATAGAGTTCGATTTCTCCTCTCGGACACGCCATTATGTTGTGGCGTTCCAGGTGGAGATAGTTGTGAGACAATACCACAACTTCTAAGATGATCTATGAAAGCCTCACTTAGGTATTCACCTCCTCTATCGGTGCGAAGAATTTTTATTTCTTGTTGAGTTGATTTTCTACTTCATTTTGGAAGATTTTGAACATTTCAAAAGCTTCATCTTTGTGTCTTAACAAGTACACATAACCGTATCGACTATAGTCATCGGTAAAGGTAATGAAGTATCTTTCATGGTACCTAGTCATTGGTTTAAAAGGACCACATACATCCAAATGTATGATGCCTAATAAATCTTTTGCTTTTTCAGATTTGCCACTAAAAACGTGCCTTAGTCATTTTACCTTGTAAACAAGATTCACATACATCGAATGAATCATATTCATTTGCTTTTAAAAGACTGTTCTTTTGAAGTGTTTGTATGCGCTTCTTGTTTATATGACCAAGACGGCAATGCCAAAGATAGGTATCACTCAAATCCAATTTGAGTTTCTTAGTTGTGGTTTGGTACAATGAGCTAAACCAACTCATAAATACCATTAACAGGAATAGCTTTAAAGTAAAATGTGCCATTTAAAGAAACATGAATTTCTTCTCAATAAATGACAAAACATAACCATATTATCTTAATTGGGCAACAGAAATAATGTTCCTAGTCAAACTAGGGCATACAAAATATTGTTCAAAATTGCTTCCAAACCATTTGGAAGCTTCAAGATGTAGTCCCCTCGGCCTTCAACTTGAACATTTGCCCCATTCCCCATGTAGAGGCTTACATCCCCTTTCTTGAAGTCCTTACTTCTTTTGAACCCCTGCAATAAGTTGCAAATATGAGTTCACATCTGGTATCCAATACCCATGTGTTAGAGGATATTAAATTTAGATCAATATGGATCATGAAAATTGTCCTGAGGTTTGCCCGGCATCCCTCTTTGCTTGCAACTCTTTGAGATGGACTGGGCAATTCTTGCCCAATGTCCAATCTCCCCACACTTAAAGCATGGGTCATTTGAAGCAACCTTTTGCTCTTCTCCGCTGGTTTTGGTGGTGGCGCTCTTACCACTCCCTTTCCCTTTCCCCTAATGTGCCATTTACCCTTGGCAATACTTGCCTTGGGTGCGGGGTGAGGCCTCTTCTTGTTCCCACCTTCATTAATGGTGAGAACGGGTAAAACCTTTTTACCCATGGCCGCCTCGGCAGTTTTGAGCATAGAGTGAAGCTCACTTATGTTCTTGTCCCATCCGTTCATGTTATAGTTCATGAAAAAGTTGTCAAACCTTTTTGACAAAGAGTTGAGGATCAAATCCGTAGCCAACTCTTTCGAGACGGGACGATTCAGCCTTTCGAGGCGTCGATGTGGCTTTTCATCTTAAGTACATAAGATGAAACAGATTGGGTGTCGTCCATACGACACGCATGGAGTGCCGAACCGTTTCGAAGCGCTCAACCGTGTGCTTGTTGTTGGAACGTTTCCTTCTACTGGGTTATCATGTCGTATGCTCCATGATGTTCATACTCCTTTTGGAGATCTGGAGTCATACTTGCCAACATGAGGCAAGGGCAAGACTTGGACCGAGTCCTCAGGTATTTCACCCAATTCATAAAGGCCTCCTATCATCCTCACTAGGTTGATCGGGAATCGGATCGTCTAAAATGTATGATCGTTTCTCTTGCTTGAGAACAATCTCAAGTTTCGAAACCAATCAATAAAGTTATTATGGTTTAGACTCTCCTTTTGGAGAATGGTTCTTAGTGATAGTGAGTGAGCGGACGGGTTCATTGTTATCATTATTGTTGGTGGCCATCTACAAAATATAATAAAGTTTACTTTTAGTAATTTGATATTGTTCATTTTAATTTAGAACCCCTTTTAAGTGTCTTACATAATTTTAAAAATTCTAGAATCCAACGTTACATTTAATAGTGGTTAGGTGACCTTTATCCCATTATTTAAATAACAAGGTAGTCAACGATTTGACAATTGCAACCCTTTGCAACTTCTAGGGTATGGGATCGACTTTAAAACATCATATGTATAGTCGGCCTGTTTATCCCATCAACACCTTGTAAACATATTGTAGGTGATCCATTTAACATGGTTTGCAAATCAAGTTACCCTACTTGCACACACATTGTAGTTTCCAACATAAGTGGTTAGGTGACTTTATCCCACAAACTGGTATTCCCACCTCAAGTCACAAGTTCCCCCCCAAAATGATTAGGTGACCTATATCCCATTAAGAGTTTCCAATGGACTCAAGGGTTGTGTAAAAGGACGGGTGTTTTAATGTTTATTAAAGAATTTGAGTTTATATTGAGGGTTTGCTAGTAACACAAAATCCATGTTTAACCATTTAAACTTTCAGAAAACGCAGCGGATATGTAGCTTTTAAAACCGATTTTTAAAGCTGAAAATTTCATGTTCTTAGTTATGTTTTAAGATGAAAACAAACTCAAATCAAAAAGGATCATTTATGTGAATAGACAAGCTATGAGAGCAAAAAAACAAGCATAATATGGCAGCCACAATAGGTGCTGCCAGAATACCTTTTCAGCAGAAAAACACAAAGATTAGAGGATTTGGATGCTAGAAATCACGGCCAAGACTCCAAGCTAGAAGTCCTCAAGCTTGTATACCGGAAGCTTGTGAAGAACACACCACTCTTGCTAGGGAGAGTTTACCAAAATCAAAACCAAAAGCCTCAAAACCTGCTGTCCAAGCCGTGGATTAAGAGAGAGATGGAGAGTTTTTGGTCTTGTTGCATGTGTGTTGATTGTGAGAATGAGGAGTGATGGATGATTAAAAGACTTGTGTGTTCCAAGGACATAAAGGTCCAATGGGGAACCAGCAAAGGGGCGGCCAAAGCTTAAATTTTAAGAGGTTGCCCTCTTAAAATTATAACACATAAAATATGTTAACAAGTCTTTAACTAGATATATATACAACTAACCCATTTAATTGTATAATCTAATTACTCCCATTATTAATTTGTAACGTTATCTAACTTATTTAAATAACATTACAAATAACTCATTGAACAAGATATCCTAATAAATTGTTCCATCTCATATGCAACTTATTTAGAAAAACCCATTTTCTAAATTGGTGTTAATATTTAATTGCATGATCATATCATCAATTAAATATTAGTAGGTGTTTTCTAAGCTCGTTATTGGGTATAACCCGACTTGGATCATAACGTACTAAACCACATCAATATTCTAAGTGTCTTGGGCACACAGGATCCAACAATCTCCCACTTGCCCAAGATTCATAGAAGATTGATGCAAGCAGTAAATAAATACCGCCTAACAACGGTTTACTACCCTTAATACGCATGACTTATAGCCATTCAATAACATCATCCCTTTCAAGTACCCTACTTGAAATGATTTAGGTGAATCAATCATCTATCCTTTTGTTACAGATGTCATGTTAAATCCAAGGACACAGAATGATCATTCCTTGTTGATTTAACTTAATTAGGCCTTACACATCTAACTCTCAACGAATAAGAGGAACAAATTCCATCTTGACTACATACGTTTCTCACAAACACCCTCGTATTATACCTGAACATACCCTTATGTACTGTCCACTATTTCAGGACAGTGAAGAATACGCTCAAGGTATAAAACTTGGTGAATATCAAAACCCAATATGTATCTCAGGTCTGAGGATACCAAATGATATTCGCCTTTTACTCAAACTTACTTATGATCAATCGATAAGATTATATGTAGTAAAATTTGATGTGCGGGTTAGTCCAATATTTGTATTCCACAAATATCTATGAACCTTGGTAGCAACCCATTGCTCTATATTCATCCTTATGAATATCAACCAATCCAAGTTCATAATAATCTTACTTTCACACTTGTTCCCACAAGTATGAGCGACTACGGACATTTTAGAGTAAGCATTTTACTCATGGATAAAACATGCTAATTTGGAACATTAATTGAAACATTATAACCAAATAATTTTATTCAAATAATAAAGAGTTCCACATATCCAAATACAAAATGTACAGATCAAATCCAATCACTAGAATATCGAAGTCCCATGGCACAAGTATGACATTCATGCTTTGCCTTTTCAAGGAGCTTCGTGAGAGGATCCGCAATGTTTTGATCCGTGTGAACTTTGCGAATACATATCTTTCCCTTTTCAACTTCATCTCGTATGTAGTTGAATCTCCGCTCAATGTGCCTAGTCTTTTGATGAGCACGAGGTTCCTTTATTTGAGCAATCGCACCCTCGTTGTCACAAAAGATCTCTAGGGGTTCCTGAATGGAAGGGACAACCCCTAGATCGGCAATGAATTTTCTTCAACCATGCAGCTTCTTGAGCTGCCAATGAGGCGGTGACGTATTCTGATTCTGTAGTTGATAGAGCCACCACATCCTGCTTGGAGCTCTTCCAAGAGACAGCTCCTCCATTCAGAATGAAAATGTATCCCGATTGTGACCGTGAATCGTCACGATCGGTTTGGAAACTCGCATCCGTGTAACCTTTTACAACGAGCTCCTCGTTACCAGATCCATAGATCAGGAACATATCTCTTGTCCTCCTTAGGTACTTAAGTATGTTCTTAACAGCCATCCAATGACTGTTTCCAGGATTTTGCTGGTAATGGCTTGTCATGCTCAAAGCGCATGACACGTCCGGTCGAGTGCATATCATTGCATACATGATGGATCCAATAGCAGATGCATATGGGATTGCCTTCATTTTATCTTGCTCATCCTTTGAGCTTGGACATTGAGTCGTACTCAATATCGTTCCTCTTTGAATAGGTACGGTACCTTTCTTAGAGTTCTCCATCTTGAACCTTTTCAAGATCTTATCAATGTATGCACTTTGATTCAAACCAATCAACCGCCTTGATCTATCCCTATAGATCTTTATTCCTAGAATATAGGCGGCTTCACCAAGATCCTTGATGGAAAAACAACTTCCAAGCCAGGTTTTTACACCTTCCAAGGTTGGAATGTCATTTCCAAATAGTAGTATGTCATCAACATACAATACTAGGAAAGTTATTGTGCTCCCACTAGCCTTCTTATACACACAAGCCTCATCAGCGTTTTTGATGAAGCCAAATTTTTTTACCTCCTCATCAAAACGGTGATTCCAGCTTCTCGATGCTTGTTTCAATCCATAGATTGATTTCTTTAACTTGCATACTTTATTAGGATGTTTTGGATCGACAAAACCTTCAGGCTGAACCATATAAACATCTTCCTCAAGATATCCATTTAGGAAAGCGGTTTTGACATCCATTTGCCAAATCTCATAATCATAATGAGCAGCTATGGCAAACAATATCCTTATAGACTTTAGCATCGCAACAGGTGAGAAGGTTTCATCATAATCAACCCCTTGAGTTTGAGTGAAACCCTTTGCTACAAGTCTAGCTTTATAAGTATCCAAGTTTCCATGCATATCGGTTTTCTTCTTGAAAACCCACTTACTTCCAACTACCTTGGAATTAAGAGGTGGTACAACAAGTTCCCAAACTTGATTGTCATACATGGATTGCATCTCAACGTTCATGGCCTCAAGCCATTTGTCACAATCCAAATTGGACACTGCATCATGGTATGTGGTTGGTTCATCTGAATCTACCACATAGCATCCATCCATGGAAAATCCGTATCTTTCAGGTGGATTACTAATTCTACCAGATCTACGAACGTTCTGTGTATATTGATCAACCACTTGATCATTCTCAACAACCTCACGATGAGTGCTATTGTCAACCAAACGTGTATCGTTTGTGGTTCTTGATCCTCTTCAAGATCCACAGTTCTACTGCTAGTTCCTTCCGTAAGGAACTTAGCTTCTAAGAACTCAGCCTTCTTGGCAACAAACTCCTTTTATTCCAATGGATCATAGAAATAATATCCCATAGAATCTCTAGGATATCCAACAAAGATACACTTGGTGGATCGGACTTCTAACTTGTTTGGGGTGGGAGTCTTAACATAAGCCTCACAACCCCAGACCCTTAAGTATGATAGGGATGGAACCCTTCCATGCCATATCTCAAAAGGTGTCCTTTCCACCTTTTTGGTTGGGGCCATATTTAGAACACGGGCCGCGGAAAGCAGAGCGAAACCCCAAAATGATAGAGGTAATGTGCTTCTAGCCATCATAGATCGGACCATATCCAATAAGGTTCGATTCCTCCTCTCAGACACACCATTATGTTGTGGTGTTCCAGGTGGAGTGAGTTGTGAGACAATCCCACAACTCCTAAGATGATCTTGAAAAACATCACTTAGGTATTCACCTCCTCTATCGGTACGGAGAACTTTAATTGACTTGTTGAGTTGATTTTCAACTTCATTCTTGAAGATTTTGAACATTTCAAAAGCTTCATCTTTGTGCCTTAATAAGTACATATACCCATAGCGACTATAATCGTCGGTAAGGTAATGAAGTATCTTTCACCATTCCTAGTCATTGGCTTAAAAGGACCACATACATCCGAATGTATGATTCCTAATAAATCTTTTGCCCTTTCGTTGTTCCACTAAAGGGTGCCTTAGTCATCTTTCCTTGTAAACAAGATTCACAAACATCAAATGAATCACATTCATTTGTTTTTAAAGATCATTCTTTTGAAGTGTTTGTAAACGTTTCTTGTTTATATGGCCAAGACGACAATGCCAAAGATAGGTATCACCCAAGTCCAACTTGAGTTTCTTGGTGTTAGTTTGGTACAATGAGCTATTAAAGTATTTTCATGAACCAATTCATAAATACCATTAATGGGAATAGCTTTAAAATAGAACATACCATTAAAAGAAACATGAATATCTCTTTCAACAAATGATAATACATATCCAAATTGTTTTAACAGGGCTACAGAGATATATTCCTAGTCAACTAGGAGCATACAAAACATTGTTCAAAATTACTTCCAAACCATTTGGAAGTTTCAAGATGTAGTCACCACGGGCTTCAACTTGAACTTTAGCCCCATTGCCCATGTAGAGGCTTACATCCCCTTTCTTGAAGTCACTACTTCTTTTGAACCCCTGCAACAAATTGCAAATGTGAGTTCCACATCCGGTATCTAATACCCATGTGTTAGAGGATATCATGTTTAAATCAATATGGATCATGTAATTGTACCTGAGGTCTGCCCGGCTTCCCTCTTTGCTTTTAACTCTTGGAGATGGACAGGACAATTCCTTGCCCAATGTCCAATCTCCCCACACTTGAAGCATGGATCGTTAGTAGCAACCTTTTGCTTTTTCTCTTGTGGTTTTGGTGGTACCCTTACCACCCCTTTCCCTTTTCCCCAAGCGGGTCCCTTACCCTTAGCAACCTTTGCCTTGGGTGTGGGACGAGGCCTTTTATTGTTCCCACCTTCATTGATGGTGAGAACGGGTAAAACCCTTTTACCCATGGCCGCCTCGGCCGTTTTAAGCATCGAGTGAAGCTCACCAATGCTCTTGTCCCAAGCATTCATGTTGTAGTTCAACACAAACGTCTCGAACTTCTTGGTAAGGCCATTAAGGATCAAATCCGTGGCCAATTCCTTCGAGACGGGACAATTAAGCCTCTCGAGGCGGTCAATATGACTTCTCATCTTAAGAACATAAGATGAAACAGATTGGTTGTCGTCCATACGACATGCATGGAGTGCTCGAACCGTTTCGAAGCGCTCAACCCTTGCTTGCTGTTGGAACGTTTCCTTCAGCTGGGTTATCATGTCATAAGCTCCGTGATGTTCATACTCCTTTTGGAGATCCGGAGTCATGCTCGCTAGCATGAGACAAGACACTTGGACGGAGTCCTCAGTGTACTTCAACCAATCATTGAAGGCCTCCTCATCATCCTCGCTAGGTTGATCGGGGATAGGGTCGTCTAAAACATACGATCTTCTCTCTTGCTTGAGAACGATTCTCAAGTTTCGATACCAATCGATGAAGTTGTTATGATTTAGATGTTCCTTTTGGGAGGATCGCTCGTAGAGATTGGTTGGACGTGGATGAGTTATCGGAATTATCATTATTTGAGGCCATCTACAAAATTTAACAAAGTTTTATTTTAGTATTTTCGATATTGTAATTTTAATAATAAATGCCTTTTAAGGTCTTTTCATATTAAAATCTAGAACCCAACATTACATTTAAATTGTGGTTAGGTGATCTTTTATCCCACGTTTTAAATTAATAAGGTGGTCAACGTTTGACGATTGCAACCATTTGCAACTTCTAGAAATATGGGATCGACTTGAAACATCATATGTAAAGTCGGCATGTTAATCCCATCAACACCATTTGGAAACCACATCGTAGGTGATCCATTTGACATGATTTGCAAATCAAGACACCCTACTTACACCCACGTGTGAGTTTGCCAAAACAAGTTGTTAGGTGACCTTTATCCCACAAATAAGGCATTCTCACCTCAAGTCACAAGTTCCCTCAAAATGGTTAGGTGACCTTTATCCCACTAAGAGTTCCCAAGTGACTCAAGTGTTGTGTAAAAGGACGGTGTTGATCTTGTTTGTAAAAAAAGTTTAGAGGTTTCAAAATTCTAGTTTAGAAAACTCTATGTACTTGTATTTGCATGCTTTCAAATACAAGGTACCCTATGGTTCTTTGATTAAAACCTATTTTAATCTTTAAAATCATTAAATTATTTTAATAACCTTTTATTAACTTTTAAGAACCATCAATTTTCAGCTTGTAAAGTTTGTTAATGAGTTTGTTATGAATATCCAAATATCAACCAAACAATCAAACAACAAACAATCACCAAGCATAAACATAAACAACCATATGCTCATATGTGCATAACCATAGCATCTAAAGTGGTCCACACTTGTTTGCCATCACAAGTGTGGTCCATAGGACATTCCTAAGGGTCACAAACAAAGCATATAGAAAACTTCCAAAAGCCTCCCACTTGAACCCGCATCCAAATGCTCCATGTTTCTTTCATGACCTTCCTTGTGCTTCCAATGTGTATGTCTTCATATTACAAGATATAAAGTCCTAATACAAGATATCTAGTAAAATGAAAATACACCTAATCTATTTATTAAAGCCCAATAATAAATAAATTACATTTGAAACAAAGCACAAACAACAAATAATACAACCCAATTGAATGAATGAATACTACCATCACAAACATCCAAACAATCACAAGGTCAATGGCTAGGTTATGCACTAAAACAAGCATCTATCATATCATCCAAAATATAACTATGAATCCTCTTAAAACCAACGAATTTTCAGCCAACATAAACTGAAAAATTCGGGTTTAGATGTTGTCCAACAACACAACATATCAACATATATATATCTTTCAAGATTTAATCTTAAGCATGTATAATATAATCTTGAAAGTTGGGGATTCAACAAACAGAAACATAGCAGCCCCAAATCAGCTTATATTTAGATCATTATCATCCTTTAAAACCTATTTTAAAGGACAAAACAAGCAAGTCATCCACATAACCGGCTCTAGATGCCATTGAAGGGTTTGCTAGAACACAAAATCCATGTTTAACCATTAAACTTTCAGAAAATGCAGCGGATATGTAGCTTTTAAAACCGATTTTTAAAGCTCAAAATTTCATGTTCTTAGTTATGTTTTAAGATGAAAACAAACCCAAATCAAAAAGGATCATTTATGTGAATAGACAAGCTATGAGAGCAAAAAAAAACAAGCATAATATGGCAGCCACAATAGGTGCTGCCAGAATACCTTTTCAGCAGAAAAACACAAAGATTAGAGGATTGGATGCTAGAAATCACGGCCAAGACTCCAAGCTAGAAGTCCTCAAGCTTGTTTCCCGAAGCTTGTGAAGAACACACCACTCTTGCTAGGGAGAGTTTACCAAAAATCAAAACCAAAAGCCTCAAAACCTGCTGTCCAAGCCGTGGATTAAGAGAGAGATGGAGAGAGTTTTCGGTCTTGTTGCATGTGTGTTGATTGTGAGAATGAGGAGTGATGGATGATTAAAAGACTTGTGTGTTCCAAGGACATAAAGGTCCAATGGGGAACCAGCAAAGGGCGGCCGAAGTTTTAAATTTTAAGAGGTTTCCCTCTTAAAATTATAAGACATAAAATATGTTAACAAGTCTTTTAACTAGATATATATACAACTAACCCATTTAATTGTATAATCTAATTACTCCCATTATTAATTTGTAACGTTATCTAACTTATTTAAATAACATTACAAATAACTCATTGAACAAGATATCCTAATAATTGTTCCATCTCATATGCAACTTATTAGAAAAACCCATTTTCTAAATTGGTGTTAATATTTAATTGCATGATCATATCATCAATTAAATATTAGTAGGTGTTTTTTAAGCTCGTTATTGGGTATAACCTGACTTGGATCATAACGTACTAACCACATCAATATTCTAAGTGTCTTGGGCACACAGGATCCAACAATTAGAACCCCTTTTAAGTGTCTTACATAATTTAAAAATTCTAGAATCCACGTTACATTTAAATAGTGGTTAGGTGACCTTTATCCCATTATTTAAATTAACAAGGTAGTCAACGATTTGACAATTGCAACCCTTTGCAACTTCTAGGGTATGGGATCGACTTTAAAACATCATATGTATAGTCGGCATGTTTATCCCATCAACACCTTTGTAAACCATATTGTAGGTGATCCATTTAACATGGTTTGCAAATCAAGTTACCCTACTTGCACACACATGTGAGTTTTCCAACATAAGTGGTTAGGTGACCTTTATCCCACAATATGGTATTCCCACCTCAAGTCACAAGTTCCCCCAAAATGGTTAGGTGACCTTTATCCCATTAAGAGTTTCCAAATGACTCAAGTGTTGTGCAAAAGGACGGTGTTAACTTGTTTATTAAAGAAATTTGAGTTTTCATAATCTTAGTTTAGAAAACTCTATGTACCTTATATTTGCATGCTTTCAAATACAAGGTACCCTATGGTTCATTTTTTTAATAAAACCTCTTTTATTTAAACCATTAATCCTTTTAATAACCTTTTATTAACCACTTAATGATAAAGAACCATCAAAATTTCAGCTTGTTAAGTTTGTTAATGGGTTTGTAATGCATAACCAAATGACAACCAAAATCAAACAACAAACATCCAAACAAGAATAAACATACAAACATGGGTGCATAACCATAGCCACTAAGTTGACCACACTTGTTTGCCATCACAAGTGTTGTCATAAGGTCTTTCCTAAGGGTGAAGATGACACATCAAAATGTGTCCATGAACTCCCACTTGAATCTACATCCAAATACTTCAAGTGTCCATGTCTTTTGTGTCCTTCTTTGAGTCTTCATCTTGTGCATCTTATTTTACAAACTCATATCCTAATAAAATTTTTCTAATAAAAGAATGCAACCTAATCTATATATTACATAACCAAATGCACTAAATAAATTACAACCCAAGATCAAAACCCAATAAGTACAACACAAATTACAACCCTTCAAGAAACAAACCAACTGACAAAACACAATCACCAAAACCAAACACATAAGGCCAAGGCAATGTTATGCACCATAATATGAAACACATTCAACATCCAAGAACAACAAAGAATCCCTTATTTCAGCCAACATAAACTAAAACTTTAAGGTTGTCCAAACACACAATCAACCATTTGAAGTAAATCTTTCAAGGTTTAAACCAAAGCATGCAAGATTAAACCTTGAAATATAGGGGATTCATAAATCCACAACAAAGCAGCCCCTAATGGGTTGAAAAAGTCCATGAAAATTAATTTTTCAAGACCTTTTGAAGCACATATTCCACATAACCGGCTCTAGATGCCATTGTTGGGTTTTGTTACATGTAAAACAAGCTAGTTTAACCATTTAAACTATGAAAAAAGCGGAAAAATGAGTTTAATATATGGTTTATAATCTGAAATATTTTGCCATATTAAACTACAAACAAAACCCAAGAATTAGGATCAAATGTATGTGAAATAATATGCTATCAAACAATACAAAACCAACCATAGGGTGTTAATAGAAAACAACCTTTCTTGTGCAAAAGTTGTGGATGAAAAGAGGTAGATGATGATGTTCTTGAATGTGTCTAGCCTTCAAAGGAGGAGGCCTCAAGTAGTGATACCCACAAGCCCTTCAAACACCTTGCTTGTTAGGATGCAACACCAAATATAACTCTTCTTTAGCTCCTCCAAAAACCCGAAAATTACAGCCCCTTTTTTTCAGCTTCTTAGTTCGAAAATCAGCCTTGTTTTGGAGGTTTATTGCTTGTGTGTGTAAGAGAAAGTGTGCCTTTGAGAGAGGAGAGATGGAAGAGTGCATGAGTGTCTAAATCTTGAAAGAACCAAGACTAAAAGACTCTTGAAGACCCCCACCTTTGGGCTGCCGAAAATTTGTTCCAAAAGGGGCTTTCCCCCATTTTGAAACTTTTATAATTTGTACTCTTTCACCCTTAATTTATAAAATTAAAACCTATTTTAATTATATATCATTAACACACTTTTATTTGTTATTATTTAACCAACTTAAACAATGAAACAAATAAAATCTCATGAACAAACTATCCATATAATGTTGTTCTATTACAAAGCAATGTTTTAGAAAACCCATTTTCTAAATTGGTGTCAATGTTTATTTGTATGATCTCATCAACAAACAAACATTTATTGGTGTTTGTATAGCTTGTTATTGGGTATGACCTGACTTGGATCATAACGTACTAACCACATCAATCTTGTATGTGTCTTGGGCATATAAGGTCCAACACATACAAGTGTCTTTGGACTTCCGTAGGACTTGGTTCTTCAGTATAAGATTTGGTCTTCCGCAGATCTTTGGTCTTCCATAGGAATCCCTTGACTTCATCCGCGACCGACTATTCTTCTGCAGATGATCCTCGGATGCACAAATCCTTGTTGTTGTTGCAGAACATCTACGGAAGTACTAATTGTTCATCCGTAGATAGTTCTTACACTTAGTCAATTTAGAAAATTGACTAAGTATACTATTGTTCCTGCAATCACACATAAATCAATATATATAATTGGGTTAACCTTTATACATTCATGACATACAAAAGAAGTAAGATGTACAAGAGTTCATCACAAATCATGATTAAAGTTCTAAGTCTATACAATGAATCTAGACCTATTGGACCTAGATCTAACAAAATTCCCCCTAGGATGATGCTACCAAAACTCTGTCTTCATCCTTCAAGCATTCTGATCAACAAAAGTTCATACATGTATCCACTTCTATCTCTTGAGGGGTATGCAAGAGGTAGATTTACCAAATCGTTCATGTTGTGTTGAGAGAGTCTAAATAGATCATACTCCTTCACTTCTACTTTGCTAGCACCAGCACAAGTCAGATTGAAGGTATTGGTTAAGGAATTGTAACTCCAATAGGTGATTGGGTCATGAATGCTTAATGGAGTCATATGCAGAGCTTCTTCTTCTTCCCTTTGTTAAACCTTGTTTCCAAACTTTATCATCAAAATGGAAACCATAGATTTGTACTTGTCTAGTATGCCTTCATATTCTGAAGTTATCTTATGCATCCTCTTTAAGTCTTCAAGGTTGGATTTTAGAAACTCTAGCTCAGATAGAAAGAACGATTTGGACTTGTTCTTTCTTTCTATACTAAAGTTCTCAACTTTCAAATCATAACCCTATTTTATGATTATTGTATCATCATTGTCTAAGTCTTTCTTCATTATGTTCTTTGGGTTCTTGTTCTTTTGGATGTTCAATCTATGTCTCATCCTTTTCGCTACATCTGTGATGATCACTTCATCTTTTGAATCACCAGCTATTTCAGGAGCTTGTTGGACTTGTGGACAAGCATGCTCAGTGGTTTGAGCAACTAGAGAAGTAGAAGGAGATGATTATGGTTGATGGCTAGGTTCAGTAGATGGAATGGTCTTTGAATCTTTAGACTTAGGTTTCTTTTTTCTTTATTCTAAAGCTTGCTTGATCTTTCTAGATGAGAGTTGTAGATCCTCATCATTACTTTTTCTACTTACCTAGCCTTAGAATCACTGATCTAATTCCTTAGTCTTAGCCTAGTCAAGTCAGCTATCTCAAACTGGTTGAAGCACACCAGTTGGTTCCTTGAGTAAGCTACTCTTCTAGCAACTAAATTGGTTATGAAGTAGGTTACTTCTTCAGATCATTTTCCCACTCCACTATGGGATCATGCACTGATAGTGGAGTTTCAGAAATCTCTTCATGAGCATAAGCTTTGACTAAGGATAATACTTTGTGTAGCAACACTTTGGATTATCATTTTTATATCCAAAATGTTGAAGTACTCAACAATTTGCTCAAGAATGTCAAGGGGCAAATCAAGTACCTCATATTCATGATCATAGTAAATGATTTCTCCATTATCCCTCTTGACAGCAAATTTCTTTATTTGAGCTAGATACCCGATTGTTAACACTATTGTTCCTTTGAGTACCTTCTCCTCTACTTCAGGATCAACAATCCCTACCTTTATAACTTTCTTTCGTGCTATTTTCTTCTTAGCAAGGATTGTAGAAATGGGTTGAATGTCATCAGAGGTTGTTTATTCAGAGTCATGAGATATATGGAGACTCAGCCGGTAGATGGGAAGGCTTTTAAGTGACTTGTTTTAATTATGGCATGTTGCCTTTCTTATTGCTCCTTGGCTTGTACAAACTTTGAGGGTTCTCCAGCTAGACCTTTTGTTGATTCTTCTAATACTTAGAGCATAAGTTCACATACTTATTGGTCCTACTTATTTACTAGAGAATCCATTGTACTTAAGGAATTGCTTAATTTGTTGCTTATCCTGAACTCTTGTTGGACTCTTTCTACTTGCTTCCAGTAAGGTTTAATGAAAGGCTAATGCACCCAAAACAACCCAAGTCTTTCTTGCATGCATGCACTTAGTGCAAAGTAGAAGTTGCTTCGGAAGTTTCATACTCTACACTAGAAAATATTCTAAGTATGAAATCTTCCGAAGCCGACCAATATCTTTCGAAGCCAAAAGTGAAGTCTTGAGTTTGTTGTCTAGATTAATGTTTCCAGCTGGCTTTCAAAGTATGTCCGGCTTTAGGATGTAGTATAAAGTATCTCAAGTCCTTGTAACTTATTTCCAATGGTTTGTAAACACTTGTAATAGAACTTGAGAAGCAATATACTACAATCTTGAAAACCAAACTATCTTGTTGTTCTTAAGTTTCTGTCTCTAGTTTCCTTGTGTGTTCATAGCATCATAAACAAGGTCCCGGTTCCCTATTTGATCTGTTAAGTGTTGTAAGTACTCTCTTCATTGTGAGACCAAGTGTATTTACCATCCCTTTAACGGTCCTGAAATCGGTATGAGAGTTGTTCAGGCTCTTGATTCTAAGATCTCACCATCTTAGATCACCCAGTCTCACAAAACACTTAACAACTCAAATGGCAGCTCTCACAAAGGCTGAAATGGAAACCAGAATCATGACAAAATCCACGCTAATCACTCCTGAAGACTTTGATACTTGGTGTCAAAGAACGTAAGGCTTTATCAAGTCCCAAGACTCCAGGATGTGAGAATCTATTGTCTCTAGGCCTCACATACCAAGCACCTCTTCAGCTACTGCCGGAGGTGATATGATCTTAAAGGAAGTGGCTGATATTTTTAAAGAAGAAATTAAGAGAATAGACATAGATCAGAAAGCGATGACTGCCCTTCAAACTGTTCTTTCAAACTCCATATAAAGAGGCTTCAAGAAGTGCAAAACAACCAAACAACTATGTGATGCACTAAAACTAATGTATGAGGAGTCAACTAAAGCCAAGGAGAAGAAGAAGGATCTCTTGAAGCAGCAGTTTGAGAACTTCACCTTCAAAGCAGGTGAAATCATGACTCAACAACAGTTCAGGTATGTTGAGATTATGGACACTCTAATGGATGTTGGAGTGACTCTTGAAAACAAGGACATTATAAGGAAGTTGATTTCCTATCTTCCTAGACAATGGACATATTATGTGTGTTTATAAAGAGAACTGAGAACCTTAAGACTCTTACTCTCACAAAGTTGTATGGTATTCTTAGTGGATACTAGATGGAGATGAATATGCAAAGTCCATCTGGTAACTCCAGCAATCAACAAAGTTTCACCCTCCATGTGGTCGAAAGGGGATAGTAGAGAACCACAACATCATCTCATCTGCTACCCTGACAACTCATAAAAGGGTCCTTTCATCACCTTCCCGGAGACACCAAGGGAGAGTTACACTCAAGAAAGTCCATTCCAAGAGACAATCTCTTCACAAGCTTTTGTGTCTACTGATGAAAGTACTAGGAACTTTCTCTTTACCCTTGAAGATCTTGACTGTATCCATCTAGATGATCTAGAGTACATGGAGATAAGTCAATAAATGACTCATCTCACTCACAGAGCCAAGAAGTTCTACAAGAGGACAGGGAGAAAGTTTCCAAGCAATGCAACCAATTGAAAGTTTGGGCTGGACAAAAGCAAGGTGAAGTGTTACAATTGTAACCAAATAGGACACTTTGCTAGAGAGTGCAAGGCACCAAGGAAAAATGGTGGCCAAGCACAAACCGGACCAAACTAACACTAATAGAGTCAACAAAAATCAGAAGCCAAAGCAGTAAGCTGTAGTTGCTGTTAAAGAAGAAGGCTTTGATTGGAGCTTTCAGGTGGAAGATGCATCTCCAAACCAAGCACTAATGGCTGATCATGATGAAAAAAAAGGTATTGGAACATCTCTGTACGCCTGAATGCATTGTTAAGTTAACAAATATAGGTCCTACAACTTAAAGATGATGTATGATCTTGAGTCTTTAAATATCTTAAAATCTGATTTCAAAAGAGCTGAAAATGATTACAAACTTAAAATAGAAATTTAGAGAAAACCATTTCAACTCTTAAACATGAGCACACAAATTATAAGACTCAAATCAAAGATCTCATTACTAAGTTAAATGAATGCCAGGCTGAGCTTGTGATCAGCAAAGCCAAGGCAAAAAATGTGTTCTTGAAGAAGAGACCTTCAAGAACATATATCCTCATCCCTACATGCAAAAGTTGTTATCAGAATAAGCAGGGACTAGGATCTACTAATATAGCTCCTCCACACACAATCTTTTCTGTAAGATCTCCTAGATGTGGAACTTGTGAAGATGACCTTCCTTCATAGACCCCATGAGTAAAGATAATGAAGAGGAGATAGTGAAGGATGTCTCTAAGAAGAGTGAAGAAGAGCATTCTAAGAAGGGTCACTATTCCTTTGAGGAGAGTAAAGTAGTTGGGATGACCATGTTAAGAAGGAAGAACTTGATCAGAAAAGCCAAGAGGAAGTCCAAGAAGGCTCAAGAGATCAAGGTTACTTTTAACTCTATGCAGAAACTATTGTTTATCTCTGCAGGTTATAAGGTGGTTAAGGCTGAAGACTCAAACTTGAACTCTAGTACCAGGAGTTCTAGTTTATGTCCAAATCATCCCAGCATCATAAAGAAGGTTGATCAGTTGTGTACCACAGCTATACAACCTGAACTATCCAGCTCTAAAGTAGTTCTCACCCTAAAAGAATTGCCACATCCTCTGCAAAGATAAAGATGAAGAAGGAAAGTGATCAAATTCAGCCTTGTTCTCAAAGGAAAGGAAGAAAACGGATTGTGTTATGTGTGGTAGTACTTCTCATCTTGCTAAGGATTGCCTCTACAATCCAAGGAGTACTGTCCACATGACCAAGAAAGAAACTTTTGAGAATTTGAAGAAGAAGCAAGCTTTAAAAGGAAAATATTTTCATTTTGGAAGCTCCAAAATAAAGAAGAAGACAAGTGGAAACTTTCATTCGGAAGAAAATTTGGTCTTGGAAGAAAAGAATATTTTCGAAGTAGTAAATCTTGCCGCAGTGATTAGCAAGATCTTCCGATTGTGTAGTCATCAAAACTTCCGAAGTTGTCAAAACTTCTAAAGTTTTTATAACTTCCGAAGTGTTGAAAGTCAAGTCTAAGTTTCCAAAGATGGTGTGGAAGACAAAGAAAGACCAAGTGACTAAAAGTTTTTCATCAACAATAGCAAATGATCCTCAAAATATGACAATAGGATCTATTACTGTTGCATTTTCTTCAACTTCTTTTGATGAGTCTAAGACCAATAAGGCTTGGGTTTCTAAATGTAACTAACCATCTCTTTTGTACAGGAACAACTCAAGACAAACATAATGTATGGATCATTGTTAGTGGTTGTTCCTGGCACACGGCATGCAATGGGTCCCTATTCTAAAATTTTGAGAAATTGATGGAGGGCCAGTTGCTTTTGGAGGAGATGCTGGAGGTTACCTTATAGGAAGGGGCAGGGTCACAAATGGTAAGCTCAGTATTGAGAAGGTAAACTTTGTCAAGGAGCTGGATACAATCTTTTGAGTGTATCTCAGTTTTGTGATCAAAGTCACAACATGCTCTCACTGAGCATGAGTGCATTGTTCTCAAACCCAGGGTGGTCATTCCTCATGAGCATATTCTCTCAGAGCCCCCAGGAAAAGGAACATGTACAAGATGGATTTGCAAGAAACATCTCCTTCAGGAGAAGTTTCATGCTTTCTATCTAAAGCCAATAGTGATGAGTCTTTCCTCTGGCATAAAAGAATGTGCCATGTAAACTTTAAGAACATGAATAAACTAATTAAGAATGATTTGGTTACTAGAATGCAAAGAAGAGTTTACAAGTGATGACCACTATGTTGCATGCCTCAAAGGGAAGCAATACAAGGTATCTCACAAGCCAAAGGAAAGAAACTCCATCACTCTTTGGCCCCACTAGTGTAATGAGTCTAGGAAGGACCTCATGTTGTTTGGTTATCACAATGGCTTTACAAGATTTCCTTGGGTCTTCTTCCTTAGAACTAAGGATGAGACTCTTGAAATCTTGAAGAGTTTCATCTTAAAGATTTAGAATATTCAATATGATCACAAGGTCAAAACCATAAGATGTGATGAGGGAACTGAATTCAAAAACCAAATCCTTGATACATTTTGTGATGAAGAGGGTATTACAAGACAATATAGTGCTCCCAGGAATCTTCAACAAAATGGTGTTGCTGAAAAGAGAAACATGACACTAAGTGAAGCTACAAGAACTATGTTGTCTGACTCTAAACTGCCTATCACCTCTGGGCAGAGACAGTGAACACTGCTTGCTATGTGCAAAACAAAGTTTTAGTAGTTAAGACATATGGTAAGACTCTCTATGAACATTGGCACAAGAGGAAACTTTTATTGGTTTTCTCAGGTCATTTGGATGTCCTGCACCATCTTGAATACCAAGGATCAAATTGCCAAGTTTGATGAGAAATCAGATGATGGACATTTTATTAGATACTCTTCTCAAGCTAAGGCTTATATAGTATACAATCTCAGAACTAGAGTAGTTGAGGAGCTTGACTTGGTGGGGAAAGTGATTAATTACACTCTCTTCTGAACCTGTGAGAGAGGAGGACCCAACTGAGAAAGACAAGACAGAACAACCTGGTGCTGAAGGCTAGTCTTCTCATTTAAAGTTCTCAAAGAGGAGGAAAAGGATGGCTACTAAACCTGTTTCAAAGAAGAGGCAAAAAGAAGTCAAAGTCATTCACCTCCAGACCTTAGGATGAGTCAGAGCATCCTAAAGAAGTGCAACAAAAGGCAGCTCAACCAACTCCAACACAAGTAGCTCCTCTTGAATCAGGAAGACCTATCTTGTCCTGGACCTTCAATACTAATCTAGAGAGATGGTATGTCAACAGAGATCAAGGTGGTCAAGATGTCTACACATAGCAGGACATGTTTAACCTACCATTGCATGATCTCTTTGAAATGAGAAGATACTTGAAAGTCATCATCATGATGATGAGGATTGTCAATATTTAAAGTCTTCATTGTTTTGGTAGCATCAGCTAGGGGAAGTTTGTAATTTAATGAAAGACTAATGCACCCAAAATAACCCAAGTCGTTCATGCATGCATGCACATAGTGCGAAGTAGAAGTTGCTTCGGAAGTGTCATACTCTACACTAGAAAATATTCTAAGTATGAAATCTTCCAAAGCCAAGACCAATATCTTCCGAAGCCAAAAGTGAAGTCTTCTGAAGCTTCAAAGACAAAGTCACCGGAAGCCAATGAAGTAAAGCCAGATTTCTTCCGAAGAGTTTTAATACATGCTTTATCTGATGTACTTTTTCACAAAGCTGGACCACTTTTCGTTGTAACTCTGAAGACTCACCAACTTATACAAGTTGGTGGAAAGGTCCATGCTTTTGGTAACTGTACATTGAGGTTTTGTGTTTGTAATATTAAACTTTATGTACTTTTATTCTTTTTGTAATATATTAGGATGTGAGCTATGGCATGTCATAGTCACTTGTCAAAAGGCAATCTGCCTTTTGACTCTACATTAATTTTATTGTCTAAATTTTTCCAGGTGAAGATCATGTATAGGTTGTGTTAGGACCGTGTACGGGACAGAGTACTAACTGATTTACACGTATACCAACTCAAATAATGCGGAATCCTATTTGATTGGCGATCCAATCAGTGAGAACGCACGTAGAATCGATCTTAGATTGAATCTAAACGTTAAAACGATTGCAAATCGATTTAGTGCGATCTATGAACTTGGAACAGGTTCTTAGAAGTCTCTGGACGGCTAGGGGCGCTTTAGTATGTAGGTCTTCGAGTGTTACGTTTTTCCACGAATTAAGTGGTATTTATAGGTTAGGGTTTCTCATTCGTGCGACTAAACCATTAGCATGGTTCAGTCGTGCGACTAAGTCATGTGTTTGATCCATTCACACGACTGAGTGTTCAGTCGTGCGACTGTTAATCTCATGTCACAATCGTGCGACTGATCCAGTCTCCTGTTCAGTCGTGCGACTGTTTCATTAGCATGAAGTTGTTCATGCGTATGGTCCATTCGCATGGTCCATTCGCATGAGAACTTCACATGACTAAGTTTAAACATATTTCTCAACCATTCTTGACTAAGATCTTGTAAACAACCACAAATCTATATAGTTAGTTCAACCCTGCGTTAATAAAACAATAAACATTTAAACATACACTGAAACATTCAATATTAAGATCATCCTATCACATATTCTGTACATTCAACTCATATATTTCTTACATTAAGGAAATGACAGACATATTACATTAAGATCGTAAAGTAGGTACATATGTATCTACAGGTTGGACTCACCTTAGATTAGATTATGTTTATATTTGTTCGTAATAGGCTTAATGTTAGTTTACTTTTGAATGTTGTTTATTTGTGTAGTTTTGTTGCCCAACAAAACTATGAGCAAAACTGCAGTTTCGCTCATAGTCAGTTGTTTAGTTCACCCGGCGAAACTGTTGTTTCTTCCAGGCGAAACTATAGTTTCGGCAGCATAGTTTCGCTGACAGCGAAACTATCAGCAAAACTATGACTTCTATGTATAGTTTTGATCTTGCTCATTGTTGAGCATCCTTGCAAAACCCTAATCAAATATTATTGTTGCAAGAGACTATTTTAAGCTATCAATTCACTGAAATACATTTGAGCTTTGTTTTACCTTTATTGTATTGGATCCTTATTGTTCATATTTGAATGCATTGTGGTTGTTCTTATTCATCTTAATCTTTGTTGTTTGTCTTTTGTTTCTGATATTGAACGATTCAACATATCAATTGTACTGCAATTCGATCAAATGGACCAACCAAAAATGGTATAAGAGCCTTAGTGCTCTTGATTGTTTGAGGTTTTTGGTTGTTTTTGTTCTATATCAACATTTCATCAATTCCGGATCAATTTGAGTGCATTTGATATGGAATTTGATTGAATTTTGCTTTGTTTTTGGTTGGGAAAGCTTTGTTAATCATCCAATCTCAAATTCCATTGAGATTTAGGCAATTTCAGTTTGATTTCGTGTTGAAAAAGCCTTTCAGATTCATCCAGCGAAATTACATCTTCATTCGGCAAACTGCATTATCTTCCAGCAAAACTACAAGTGTTTTACACTTTGTAGTTGTTTTCAGCATCTCAACGAAAGTAGTATCCTTGAACGAAAGTTCAACAATGTTTGTGTGCATATTACAAGCGAAATTGATGTCGAAAGTATCATTGAACGAAAGTTCAATCTTGTTTCGAAAGTATCATTGAACGAAAGTTCAAGCTTGTTTCGTGTGTTGACGAAACTAAGCAGTCTCAAGCATTTGGCTAGCGAAACTACTGCTGAAATTTCCAGCTAAACTACTGTTGGCTCAGTGAAACTAGTCTTCCCTACGAAACTACCTTTTCTCTGCGAAACTAGCTCTGCGAAACTCCAATTTTTCTGCGAAGTTGTTTCTTTTTCAACAAAACTAGAATGTCGAAGATGACTTCTCTCACCCCTGCATATTTAGAGAGTGTAGCTCCCAACAGACCTCCGAGACTCATAAACGGAGACAACTTTGAAGATTGGAAGAGATGTGTCAAAGCCTTTTTCTTCTACATCGACCACAACCAATAGGAATCTATCATTTCTGGTCTGCACATACCATCAGTTACCGTTGGTGATGTCATGTCTCAAAACAAGGACCCAACCACCTTCAACGAGAAGGATCTAAAGCTGATTGATCAAGACCAGAAAGCTTTTGGAGCATTAACTCTATGTCTTGCACCAGACATCTACAATCTATTTGCTGAAAATAAGAATGCTAAGTCTCTCTTCGATGCTCTCTGTGAGTTCTATGATGGTAACGATGAACTAGTAAAAGACAAGAATATTCAAGCTGAAAATGAGTTTAACTCCTTTGTGGGATACAAGAACGAGAGTCTCACAGATCTTAGAAATTGTATTCTAATAGTTTCGAGCACACTGAAGAAATATGAGAAACTTTCCAATAGTGAGCAAGTTAACATGTTGCTAGAATCTCTCCCACCTCAGTGGAGTCTACAAGTAAGAATGTTATAGCAGGAAAGAGGTTTCACTGACTACAAGCTTATGGACATCATTAATAAGCTTAAGTCCTTCGAGTTAGACATTAAGAGAAGGGAATTCAACCAAACCATGATGCCTCATCTAGTTTCACTCAGAATGCTGCATTACTGTCTTCCGTGCAAGCTCCCCAATGCAGACATCTCGACAAGGTGGAGTGAATACCGGTGATTATTTTGGAGGTAGTGGTAGTGTTGGGAGAGATCAAGCCAACTTGAAAGCGAATGCTGAAACGTTAGTTCCATCAGAGACAATGGCTCTCTTTGGTATGTTTGTTCAATGCTATGAAGCCTTGGTGGTGGGGGAGTTGAAAGGTAATAGGATGACAATGGAGGATATGTATCAGGTGGATCCTAATGATTTTGAAGAGACTTACATTCAATGGCAAATGGCAATGTTGACACTCTGAGCCTGAAGATTCATGGAGCGCACTGGAAGGAAGAATTTCGGTGGTCAAAGCTCTAACTCCAGACTGGGATTTGATAAGTCTAAACTGAGGTGTTTTAATTGCAAATAGTTGGGACACTAGAAACGTGAATGTCCATTGGCAATCGTCACTGATCCTAGTAATTCAGGAGTCCCACGACTGGTTTCAAGCGGGAATAAAGAAGAAATAAATCACAAGAAAGAGACAACTTTAATCTCTAACTTTAATTGGAGTGCTGAAGTTGAAGAGACAAGAGAAGAAATTAACCAAGCGCTAGTGGCTGAGATTGTGGAAGCAAAGAAGAAGGTGAACAGTGAGGATGAATTTGATCCGTTCAAAGAACTTAGAGATAAAGTTAAAGTATCTGTGAAGGTGAAAGAGGATGAGATGGTGAAAGAAAGTAAGGCTGAGAAGATGCAGAAGGAAGGAAGTCAACCCACTGAGCAAAGTAATGAAAAAGATGATGCTGCTATCACTATCGAGGAAAACAAGTTGAGTACTCTGGTGTACCGATGTGAGAAAGCTTTAGCAACAGAAAAGGTGGTGATAGGACTTCCTTAAGGAGTTACCAACGTTCTTGAACGTAAACTTCATGTTTTGTTAGCCATTCTTGAGGTGGAAACCGATTTCCACCATGAAAACCCTCATTTTGAGTGTTTTGACATCATCTAACTTGTGAAAGCTTAAAATCTTGTAAACCAAACTTGTAACCTGCATTTTTATGACTTAATGGACTCCAAAGAACCTGTTTTTAAAAGTTCCAAGTGGCTACATACTCAAACCCATGGTTGATACATGGATTTCACCTTGAAACCTCCTTTCTACATGTAACAACACCCTCTTGAGCATTTGTATGAAAAATCCTTTTAAACAAGACCCATAACCTACTCATGAACGACTTAATGACACCTTAATAATCTGCTTATGAATTTAAATGAGGTGTTGGTAACATTTAAACTCAAGCTATGATGATTTACACTAGTGTAATTGTCGGTTTTGACATTTTCTACATATTTGAAGCATATGAATGTATAGATCTACTAGGCAAGATGTTGGGACTGAAATTTCAGTAGGTTTAGTGAATATTTGAAGTGTTAGCAATGTTTAATCTCTGGAATAAAGGACATGATGTGATTTACACTCTTTTAGTCACTTTCGGGACCCGAAAACATGGTAAAATGACTTAAAAATAGTAAGACTATGAATTTAACATTCTTAAAAAGTATTTCAGGCTCAAAAATGATAAACAAAGTATTCTCGAGTCAATGGATAAGTTAAGTGGTCAAAGACTCAAATAATGGCATTTTAACTAAAAACGGGTACAAACTGAGCATAGTTTTTGAAAGAAATCTATAAAAATAGAGTTCAAAACTAAGATTTATGAAAATCATATGATTTCAGTAAGATAAGTGATAAAGGACCTAAAAGATTTAAAAACTCGGTCAAATGAGCCTTAAATGGTCAAACCCGGTCAAAACCGCGTATTAACGGGTCAAACGTAAAAACAAGATTTTAACTATAAAAGGCCAATTTACACAATTTAAGGACTTAGAAATTTATAAAGAAGTCTCTTAGAAAATACCTACTGGTCCAAAATTTAAATATTTGAAAACTCCAAATTACTATTAAAATTATCCGGCTTTTACCCCGCGACCGGAGCGTTAAACGCGCAGTTTTCAAAATCGAACCCATAGACCAAAGTTTTGAATCACTTACTCTTTAATAATCATAATATGACTCTAACAATCTGATTTTGGGCATAAATGACATAAAAGGCAAGAAACTAAACTTAAGGGTAGAAACTGTCAATTTTGAAACTTGATGGACTAAACTGTAAAATTTTTCCAAACCTTTTAACCGACTTCCAGGAAGCTAATAAACACTTGAACAGTAAAATATTTTAATATACCTAATCTAATGAAGTGAAAATCCCCAACTTTCATGAAGACTCTTTGACTTGCCATAAAAGGAAACTGTTCATACAAACCTTCACTGGACCAAAGCCGTACTCTATAACTAAACTCTTGGCACCATTGTTGCACTTGATATGAGTTTAGGGCAGTAGCTTATTGCTTAATATGTACTTGTTAGGGTGCTAGACTTGTGACACTTCCCGGCACATCAGGAAACTTTGATTTGGAAACCTAAGGTGAGTTCTAGTGATTCCCCTTTTTACTACTGTTTTGGGATGGAACATGCTCTACTTTTTATGAACTATGATTGTGCTTTATTTGATACTATGTGGGATTGTGGTTACCTGCTAATTCTTATATCATGATCATTAATTCTTTCGTGAACCGCTTGATTTATATGGATAGATCTATTTGGGGAATCCCCCACACACAGTGGCTTCCGTTCCAGGAAGGTTACCCCACTGAGATCCTGAGGGATCGTTGTGGCATGTAACAAGTTTTGTTAAGATTCTATGGTGAACCATCCGGGCAGGTAGGGTTCACTGGTATGGGGCTCAGTTTCTTCCTTCGGGAATATCCGGTAAAACACAACTTTAGAAGAGGCTAACCGGGACTGAGTGCAGGGTTGATTATGATTTTGTTTCTCCCACGATGATAAACAATGATTATTTTTCTTTTAATCAAAGAAGGATTTATTAAGTCCTTTTGTTTTTGAACTTTAAGCACTTGAATTCACCAACTTTATAGTTGACACAATTTTCTTTTGAGCATGTTTCAGGTAATGTTTGAAGAGATCCTAGCTGTTTGAAGACCTAGACTTATCCCCGTGACATGGCATTGGCTTATTTCCTTGATGAAACATTTGAACAATTTATATTTTGTGTTAAGCAAGTACAATTTCATTTTTATGGTTGATTGTAAAACTTAATTGGGGCTTGATGTGTATCTAGTCCCGTTACCTTTTTAAACTTTAATGCCATGTGATATTCTCTCCTTTGAGCTCTTATAATGGTTTGTTTCCGCTGCCATATGTTGTTGCTAGTCTGTGACGTCCCACCCTATCTGGGCCCGGGGTGTGACAGATTGGTATCAGAGCCAAAGGTTGTAGAGAAGTCGGAATGCCATAGTAGACCCTAGGCTACAACCCTGATACCCTAGGACTGTCCTTGTGGGAAGTGTTGGAATGATCGGGTTGGGTAAATTGATGATTACACTTGATCAACGTAATCATGAATTTACCGGACGCGTAATTTCAATCACTGATCTTTAGGTTATGGTTGGACTTTTTCTGGTTTATATTGATGATTTGAAACTAATTTTAAAAAGGGGATTTAAATGATTTTTATGATGAACTATGTTATCCGATACTACTTGAAGAAACTATTGATCTGGGCAAAACAGACAACTATATGTTGGAATAACAGATACTATTGCCATCACTACTATTATTAGTACTATTATGTAAATCATGAGCTATGAGAAACCAAATTACTCATGATGTATTTCTTACAGGATAACGACAATGGCTGATAAAGGAAAGGCGCCTGTTCACCCCGACGCTGAGACCGCTCCTACCGGACACCTAAGGAGAGAGAAACCCAGACGGAGTATGAGGCGTACCTCCGGAGATGCGGACATCCAGGTGGATATCCGTCACGTCCGAAGACACTGAGGCTTCCGAGGACTCTTCCTCCACATCACCTTCCCGAAGCCGAACGCGATCCCACTCTCCTCAAGTAGCTGCTCCGACCCTCTCACCCATCACCCATCCACCTATTGGGAATAGGGGTGCGCGTACTGTCACCCGACCTCGCAAAAGCGTTAGACCAGGATCCTCCGTATCCTTTAGGATGCCTCCTCCTCCTCCCCCGCCTGTTAGGATTCCGACGTCGGTACCCCCACTGTTTGACCCTCGCGACGAGCGCCTGATGCCGCCGAGACATAGTATGTATGACGGCCCCACTGTACTGGCTGGTGATAGGTACTCCCAGTCGAGTCGCCGGGCGAGTGATGTAGGACCCTCCGATGCGACACTAGATGAGATTTTGAGGATTGTTCGCCATCATGAGCTGACTGTTCAGCACGCCACTCGAACTTCTCAGTCGGCCCAGTTTCAGGCGATGATGGCTACACAGGGAGTGAAGCGTCTGGAGCAGGAGCAGAGGAAGAAGGGTACAGGGTGGTTTGGATGGTTAAAGAGGAAGTGGATGTGAGAACTGGAGTACTCAGTGGGATTTATCTGTCTGTGGACAGTAGAAGGAAACTATTTGAATTCTTGTTTGAGACTATTATTTTTATATTATGGGGGTGATGGCACCTTCCAAATTGTAAGAGCATGACTCTGATTCTACTCGTTTGGATGATACTATGTTGACTGCTTTTGAGATGCTAAAAACTTTTAAACTGTCTGTATTAAACTGCTATATGTTTTGTTGTGCTTTGAGATTATCTGTGCCTTTTCTAAATTGTTGCCCAACTATTATATCATGTTTTGAATTGGACATTTAAGGTTCTTTAGTGGGTTGTAAATACATGTATGTGCATGCCATGATTCCTCTTCCGAGGCATGGTGCGATAGGATAATGATGCCTAGGCTATCCGAAACAAAATTTATGAGATGCTAAACGAATCTATTTGTGATACTATCAGAATGCTGACTCGCAGAGGAACACGTTTGGTCGACGTGGAGCCACCAGGGGCCGCCATGAGGGAGCAAGGCCTACTGGAACCCAACCTACTCCACCAGGGACTCCCCACGGGGAGAATACTAATCAAGAGAGTGACGAAAGGATTGCTAACCTCGTAGCTCAGCAACTGGCCAACGCCATTCCGACTATCATTGCTCAGATAAATGCAGACCGGGATAACACTACTGGGAATGAACGGCCGAGATAAACGATGAGAGCCACGATGATGAAGCTGAGGAGTTAAGGAATGGGTGCTCTTACAAGACCTTTATGGCCTGCAAGCCCAAGGACTTCTATGGCACCGAGGGTGCTATAGAGACTTACAGGTGGATCGACGAAATGGAAGCCGTCTTAGACATCAGCGAGTGCAAGATGGAGCACATGGTGAGATTTGCATCACAATGAGTTCATTTGATGAGAATCTCTCAAGGATCAGCTCTTGAATGGTGGAAGTCCATTACCTAGAGCCGTGGAAGAAACGTGGCTAATCGAATGGGTTGGACTGAATTCCGAGAGCTAATGACCAACAAATATTGCCCCATCAATCAACTCGAGAAGCTGGAGACATAATTTTTAAGCTTGGAGATGAAGGGACCCAACTACACCAAATACATCAATCGTTTCTTAGCCCTGTCCCGACTTGTGCCACATTTGGTGACGCCAGAAGCCAAAGGTGTAGCACGGTTCATCTGGGGACTACACCCAAGAGTTAGGGGTATGGTTCGTGCCTCTCAGCCTGTGACCCTACAAGCTGCTGTCGACGTTACCAGCAGTCTGACTGACGATCTTATTAGGGCTGGATGGACCGATCAAGGAAGGGCTGATGAGAAGAAGAAGTTTGTTGGAGACAAGAGGAAGTGGTTTGAAGCAAAAAGAGCGATTGGAAGTAGCAGTGGGTCAAGTAGAAGGAGTTCTAAAGGAGTGAGACGTGATGATCAAGGAAGCAAAAACCGGAGATTGTATACGGGGACAAGCCCACTCTGCAGCAAGTGCAAGTTACATCATCAAGGAGAATGTAACCCGATGCCCTGTTTTAGGTGCAAGAGAACAGGCCATCTAATTAAAGACTGTACTTATACCGGGGAAACAATGCTACGAGTGTGGAGACCCAGGGCATATGAGGAACAAGTGTCCTAAGCTGGGTAGAGACAAGGATGCCAAGCCCAATAAGCCTAAGGGAAGAGCTTTGTTATGGACCCAGCAGGAGCTCGTAGGAACCCGACGTTGTCAACGGTACGTTCCTTGTAAATAATCATCCCGCTACTGTACTGTTTGATACTGGAGCGACTGCTAGTTTTATCTCTAGTACCTTTAGGCAATTGATTGACTTAGACGCGTACACCTTGACTGATACATTTACCGTAGAATTAGCTGACGGTAATATTTTAGAAGCTAACGAAATCATTAGGGATTGCCCCCTGAATCTAAAAGGGAATGTGTTTAAGATTGACTTGATGCCCATTAAGTTAGGAGGATTTAATGTGGTCGTGGGTATGGACTGGTTAGCGAAGCATAAAGTTGAAATCGTATGCGATGAACGACTGCTCAAGATACCATTGAGCGTTGAAGAAGTGTTAGTGGTAGAAGGAGAAAGGAGTAACACTCTATACCCTATGATATCTCACTTGAAGGCTACCAAGAGCTTGAAGAGGGGATGTCCAGCTTTTATAGTCTATGTGATGAAAACCCAAAGGAGAAGAAAATCGAGGAGATTCCGTAGTTTCGGAATACCCAGAGGTGTTTCCGGAAGAACTACCAGGACTTCCTCCGAATCGACAAGTGGAATTCCAGATAGACTTGATGCCTGGTGCTGCACCAGTAGCCAAGGCACCATACCGGCTCGCCCCACCTGAGATGAAGGAGCTAATGGTACAAATTCAAGAACTAATGGACAAGGGATTTATACGTCCGAGTGTCTCTCCATGGGGTGCCCCGGTGCTATTCGTGAAAAAGAAGGACGGAACGCTGCGAATGTATATTGATTACATGGAGTTGAACAAGCTGACCATAAAGAACCGTTACCCTCTCCCGAGAATAGACGACTTATTTGATCAATTGCAGGGAGCAAGTTACTTCTCCAAAATAGACTTGAGGTCAGGATACCACCAGCTGAAGATAAGGGAAGAAGATATACCCAAAACTGCCTTCCGAACTAGGTATGGACACTATAAGTATTTGGTCATGCCCTTTGGACTGACTAATGCTCCAGCAGCATTCATGGACCTCATGAATCGCGTTTGCCGCCCTTACCTCGACAAGTTTAATCGTGTTTATCGACGACATACTGATCTACTCTCAAACTAAAGACGAGCACGAGAAGCATCTCAGGCTAATCCTTGAATTGCTCAAGAATGAGCAACTATATGCCAAGTTCTCGAAATGTGAATTCTGGATGCGCCAGATCCAATTCTTAGGTCATGTGGTAAATAAGGATAGGATTCAAGTTGACCCTTCCAAGATTGAGGCCATAAAGAATTGGAAGATTACTGAAACTCCTACGGAGATAAGGCAATTCTTAGGACTGGCTGGCTATTACCGAAGGTTTATAAAGGACTTCTCGCGTATAGTGCAACCTTTGACCACACTAACCAAGAAAAACACAACCTTTGTGTGGGAGCGAGAGCAGAATGAGGCGTTTGAAACGCTTAAAGAGAAATTATGCAGTGCGCCTATACTTGCTCTTCCAGAAGGAGTAGAAGACTTCGTGGTCTATTGTGACGCTTCGCGTCAAGGACTAGGATGTGTATTGATGCAACGCAATAAGGTGATTGCTTACGCATCGAGACTGCTGAATGATCATGAGAAGAACTACACGACGCACGATCTGGAGTTGGGTGCCGTGGTGTTTGCCCTTAAGATGTGGAGGCATTACCTTTATGGCACGAAGTGCATTATCTACACTGACCATAGAAGCTTGCAGCATATCCTTGACCAAAAGATGCTCAACATGCGTCAGAGAAGATGGGTTGAGCTATTGAACGATTATGAGTGCGAGATCCGCTACCACCCTGGTAAGGCCAATGTTGTGGCGGATGCGTTAAGTCGAAAGGAAAGAGAGAAACCTCTTCGAGTACGAGCCTTAAGAATGAGTGTGTATACCAACCTTATAGCAAAATTGAAGGAAGCTCAAGGCGAGGCATTAAAGGAAGAAAAATTGAAAGAAGAAGGATTGACTGGAATGGAGAAGCAGTTGGAGATAGGGGACGATGGTACATATAGATATGGTGGAAGGACTTGGGTGCCAAAACACGGAGGAATTCGAGAAGTAATCCTCGATGAAGCACACAAGTCTAGGTATTCAATTCATCCTGGAAGTGATAAGATGTACCAGGATTTAAGACACTTTTCTGGTGGCCAGGAATTAAGAGATCAATCGCTGTTTATGTGGGGAAATGTTTAACTTGTGCCATGGTAAAAGCTGAGAACCAAAAACCATCGGAACGTTGCAGCAACCTGAGATTCCCGAATGGAAATGGGATAATGTTACGATGGATTTTGTTACCAAGCTGCCTAGAAGTTTAAAGTTCACGATGCTATTTGGGTAATAGTGGATAGATTAACCAAATCAGCTCACTTCTTGCCAATTAGAGAAGACTACGATATGACGAAACTGGCCCAACTTTATGTCGCGACGAGATTGTAACAAGGCATGGAGTGCCTCTGTCGATCATCTCAGACCGTGATAGCCGTTTCACCTCTCGTTTCTGGAAATCGTTCCAGCAAGCTTTAGGAACCCGTTTAGATCTTAGCACGGCTTACCACCCTCAGACCGACGGACAGAGCGAAAGAACTATTCAAACGATGGAAGACATGTTGAGAGCTTGCGTGATGGACTTTGGCGGAAACTGGGATAACCATCTTCCTTTGGTGGAATTCGCCTATAACAACAGTTACCACGCGAGTATCAAAGCCGCTCCGTACGAGGCCCTTTATGGCAGGAAATGCCGATCACCCTTGAGTTGGAATGAGATTGGTGACAGCCAAGTGATGGGACCCGACATAGTGTTGGAAACCACCGATAAGATCTATAAGATAAAGGAACGACTGAGAGCAGCTAGAGACCGACAGAAGAAGTACGCCGACAGGAGGCGGAAACCTCTAGAGTTCCAAGTGGGCGACAGAGTGATGCTAAAAGTAGCACCATGGAAAGGAACGGTGAGATTCGGAAAAAGAGGAAAACTAAGCCCAAGATACATTGGACCATTTGAGATAATGGCAAGAATTGGCCCAGTAGCATATAAGTTGAAACTACCCCCGGGATTGAGTCACATACATGACACCTTTCATGTGTCAAACTTGAAGAAGAGCATGGTAGACAAAACCCTGGAACTACCATTAAAAGAAGCAAGGATAAGCGACAAACTGAACTTTGTGGAAGAACCTGTGGAGATCACGGATCGTTTGGTCAAACAACTCCGGCGGAGCCGCATACCCAAGGTTAAAGTTAGATGGAACTCCAAGCGAGGACCTGAATTTACTTGGGAGCGTGAAGATGAAATGAGGAAGAACTATCCACACCTCTTTAAACCCACCCGTTCGGTCCCTAATCAGAGTTAAATTTCGGGACGAAATTTCCTAAACGGTGGGAGAATGTGACAACCGACCTCCAGGTTGTTACCCTAACCCTAGATTACTTGCATCATTATCCATGCTATGAGTGCTAATAATTGAAACTATACAACCCTACTATGAAATTGAAATCAATTCTTGCTATTTGATGTAAATTATAATTTCATGTGATTTTTACTTTTGATTTTTTAACCAATTTAGGTTTCTACCTTTTTAAAAATTAGTGTTCCGGGAATGTCAACTGTCACCCTTACAAATTAACTCAAGAGAAGACAATTAAAATGTGAGCATCCACACTCACACTTGCATTAATTCGGCCATGCATGCATGGGTATGCATTAGACACCTCAAATCACCTTTCCACTAAATAATACATAATACCCAATACTACAAAATTACACTACACAATATTAATTTACAATTAAAATTAATTTAAAACCCTCCCCACTACACTCCAAATCGGCCGCCCCCCCCCTCACCACTCTCCTCTCTTCTTCACCACACCACCCTTCTCACCCCTCACAATCCATGCATTTCTCTCCATCTCTCTCCATCTCTCTCCCTTATTCGAAGTCCACCAGCTGATTCAACACTCACACTCCTCACAACACACTCCAACTATTCTCTCTAGTCTTGTGAAGGAAATTCGAAGACCACACAAAGATCCATTCGGCCAAGAGCAAGAACCGCAAAGGAGCAGCCTTGTTTGCAAGATTTGGTCACACACACCGTGTTTGTTCCACCTTTCCAGCCTTAGTTCGAGTTCTCTCCATTCAAGTCCAAGAAGTTTCAAGCCATTCACGGCCATCAACACCCTCCAAACCGTGATTTATTTCGAGTGTAAGCTCAAGATGTTGGTTTTGTGACATTTCTCTTGTTTTCTTCATTTGACATCTAAGAACCGTGTATTTCTTTGTTGTAGCAGAAACATCTCGCCATCATCTCATTCTTAAGGAGTTACCAACGTTCTTGAAGGTAAACTTCATGTTTTGTTAGCCATTCTTGAGGTGGAAACCGATTTCCACCATGAAAACCCTCATTTTGAGTGTTTTGACATCATCTAACTTGTGAAAGCTTAAACTCTTGTAAACCAAACTTGTAACCTGCATTTTTATGACTTAATGGACTCCAAAGAACCTGTTTTTAAAAGTTCCAAGTGGCTACATACTCAAACCCATGGTTGATACATGGATTTCACCTTGAAACCCCCTTTCTACATGTAACAACACCCTCTTGAGCATTTGTATGAAAAATCCTTTTAAACAAGACCCATAACCTACTCATGAACGACTTAATGACACCTTAATAATCTGCTTATGAAGTTAAATGAGGTGTTGGTAACATTTAAACTCAAGCTATGATGATTTACACTAGTGTAATTGTCGGTTATGACATTTTCTACATATTTGAAGCATATGAATGTATAGATCTACTCAGGAAACATGTTGGGACTGAAATTTCAGTAGGTTTAGTGAATATTTGAAGTGTTAGCAATGTTTAATCTCTGGAATAAAGGACATGATGTGATTACCCTCTTTTAGTCACTTTCGGGACCAAACATGGTAAAATGACTTAAAAATAGTAAGACTATGAATTTACATTCTTAAAAAGTATTCCAGGCTCAAAATGATAAACAAGTATTCTGGAGTCAATGGATAAGTTAAGTGGTCAAAGACTAAATAATGGCATTTTAACTAAAAAGGGTACAAACCGAGCATAGTTTTTGAAAAGAAATCTATAAAATAGAGTTCAAAACTAAGATTTATAAAATCATATGATTTCAGTAAGATAAGTGATAAGGACCTAAAAGATTTAAAAACTCGGTCAAATGAGCCTTAAATGGTCAAACCCGGTCAAAACCGCGTATTAACGGGTCAAACGTAAAACAAGATTTTAACTATAAAAGGCCAATTTACACAATTTAAGGACTTAGAAATTTATAAAGAAGTCTCTTAGAAAATACCTACTACTGGTCCAAAATTTAAATATTTGAAAACTCCAAATTACTATTAAAATTATCCGGCTTTTACCGCGACCGGGAGCGTTAAACGCGCAGTTTTCAAAATCGAACCCATAGACCAAAGTTTTGAATCACTTACTCCATAATAATCATAATATGACTCTAACAATCTGATTTTGGGCATAAATGACATAAAAGGCAAGAAACTAAACTTAAGGGTAGAAACTGTCAATTTGAAACTTGAGGGACTAAACTGTAAAATTTTTCCAAACCTTTTAACCGACTTCCAGGAAGCTAATAAACACTTGAACATAAAATATTTAATATACCTAATCTAATGAAGTGAAAATCCCCAACTTTCATGAAGACTATTGACTTGCCATAAAAGGAAACTTTCATACAAACCTTCACTGGACCAAAGCCGTACTCTATAACTAAACTCTTGACACCATTGTTGCACTTGATATGAGTTTAGGGCAGTAGCTTATTGCTTAATATGTACTTGTTAGGGTGCTAGACTTGTGACACTTCCCCGCACATCAGGAAACTTTGATTTGGAAACCTAAGGTGAGTTCTAGTGATTCCCCTTTTTACTACTGTTTTGGGATGGAACATGCTCTACTTTTATGAACTATGATTGTGCTTTATTTGATGATACTATGTGGGATTGTGGTTACCTGCTAATTCTTATATCATGATCATTAATTCTTTCGTGAACCGCTTGATTTATATGGATAGATCTATTTGGGGAATCCCCCACACCACAGTGGCTTCCGTTCCAGGAAGGTTACCCCACTGAGATCCTGAGGGATCGTTGTGGCATGTAACAAGTTTGTGTAAGATTCTATGGTGAACCATCCGGGCAGGTAGGGTTCACTGGTATGGGGCTCAGTTTCTTCCTTCGGGAATATCTGGTAAAACACAACTTTAGAAGAGGCTAACCGGGACTGAGTGCAGGGTTGATTATGATTTTATTTCTCCCACGATGATAAACAATGATTATTTTTCTTTTAATCAAAGAAGGATTTATTAAGTCCTTTTGTTTTTAACTTTAAGCACTTGAATTCACCAACTTTATAGTTGACACAATTTTCTTTGAGCATGTTTCAGGTAATGTTTGAAGAGATCCTAGCTTTTTGAAGACCTAGACTTATCCCCGTGACATGGCATTGGCTTATTTCCTTGATGAACATTTGGAACAATTTATATTTTTGTTTTAACAAGTACAATTTCATTTTTTATGGTTGATTGTAAAACTTAATGGTGGCTTGATGTGTTCTAGTCCCGTTACCTTTTTAAAACTTTAATGCCATGTGATATTCTCTCCTTTGAGCTCTTATAATGGTTTGTTTCCGCTGCCATATGTTGTTGCTAGTCTGTGACGTCCCACCCTATCTGGGCCCGGGGTGTGACAGTCTATATTATCAACACAGTGAAAGTCAACAAAAGTCAACGTCACGGTCAAAGTCAACGAAAGTCAAACCCGACACGTTCCAAACGAGGAATCGAGACGAGACGTTGAAGATTTAGATGACTAGGAGTTATATTGTAATAAATATATTTTGTGTGAACAAAATATATTTTATCTTGTTTTTAGTCATTTTTATGCTTAATATGTAATTTTGTATTAATTAGCCTAAGTCTAGGGAGCTACGTAAAATTAGTGAATATTTGTTTAGACTATAAATAGGTTAATTGTCATTAGTGTTTGTTAATGGTTGAATGACCATTTTGATTGGGGTTTTCATATTGTTCAAATCATTTGCAATCATATTAGATCAATTTGGGGTATTATTGTGTTTATCATTGTTTGATCTTACAAATCTTCATAATATTTGATTCAAGTGTTTATCCTGGAGTTACAATTTAATTGATACCAAATTATAACTCCAGGATATCAAATTTAAATCAAATCATGAAGATTATAGATCAAATAATGATTAACACAATGAAAACCCTTTGATCTCTATTGATTGCTAATAATATTGTTTACACGTAAATCCCTCAATCAATTGGTCATGCAACCATTAACCAACACTAATGACAATTAACCTATTTATAGTCTAGACTAATATTCACTAATTGCACTTAACCCCCTAGACTTAGGCTAATTAATACAAAATTACATATTAAGCATAAAAATGACTAAAAACAAGATAAAATATATTTTGTTCACACAAAATATATTTATTACAATAAAACTCCTAGTCATTTAAATCTTCAACGTCTCGTCTCGGTTCCTCGTCTCGAACATGTCGGGTTTGACTTTTTTTTGACTTTGACCGTGATGTTGACTTTTGTTGACTTTCACTGTGTTGATAATATAGACTATCTTTTACAACTCCAACAATACTCCCCCTTAGTCTATCATTATCAACGTCTTCATGCGAATTCAGCCCCGAGAAGTCAACAGTAGAATGATCTTCAAATTAAAGTTTTTTGAATTTGACGAGAAAAGTTATTCATCTCATAAGCTCCCCCTATTTATATGCTCCCCCTTTTCGAGTGCATCCTTTGTGAGGATATTGGAACACCTTTCCCAAATCTCTAATCTTGAGTGCTTCAGAAGATGTAGGAGGAGGATTCCTAGCTCGGTATCTTCTGCAAACTTGAGGAACAGGTTCTTTGATCAGGTACTGCTCAACTGATGATCGGCCATCACTTAAAACAAATATCTGAAACACATTCACAAACACAATCTAGACATTTCTAATTAGATAATTTCATTTTAGCAAAATAAACCCTTGTTTATCTGTGTTTGAAAAACAAGCGAACCCGTGTTCGTTTGTGCGTAATTTCTGTGAAATACATGAAAAATGATAAAATTGTAACAGTATAATATGGAAGACCTAAAAGAAAATTTGACATGAAAATTTATTATAACATTTTTGTTTTTATCTATTAATAAATTTGTTTTGTATAACCGAGAACTGAATCGATCATGAGATCACATCCTCAAGATATACTTTAGCACAAAGTTGAATTTAAACATCGACAAGCAATGAAATCACACTGATAACTGAATCTAATTACAGTCTTTGAATGATTTTTGAAATTCTCAAACAGATCAATAACGATTGTTGATATGTTTGTCCACTTAAACTCATGCCTTATCTTTTTCAACAAGCAACAGATGATTCGTTAAGGTTCGATTAAATACTTTAGAATGCTAGGACCCCACAATCATTTGGAAAAAACCCTCACCCAACCTTAGGATTTCTTGAATTTTGTTATGATCTTTATAGAGTAGGGTGTGTGCATTAGTGTACAAGTGATTATCAACAGAATATTGCATTCTGTGATGAATTAGATGATTTGACACTACTTAGACCAAAATGGTGAGAGCTCCAGGTCTATACTCACGTATAACAAAGGAGATGACCATTTAATCATATGCCGATGAGAGCTCCAGGTCAGTACTATCGTACAGCAAAGGAGATCATCACTCCAGGTCAGTACTTCCGTACAGTAGAGGAGATTAGCACAAATACAAGACACATAAATACACCAATCATGGCTCAAAGATATGTCTTATATGATTTGTATCATGGTGGGTGAAAGATCAATTCTCAATCCAATTTTTGTCGGGACTCAGTTTATGTGCAGGCCAAAATGATTGCGTAAATCCAGACATCCTTAAGCATGATGCTTTAATTTAAATCATTATGCAACTGTCTACTTTATTCTTCAGGCTGAATCTTCCAAGCATATCATTAAAGAATCTGTTTGTTTTTCTATTATTGTGTTAAGAATAAGATGTAAATCAGATAACAACATCAGTTACTATCATTTCTCATTTTAAAAACGCAAGTCATGCAGAAACAAGCATTTCAAGATGATATACAATCATTTCTCAGTCATCTCGAATCAAGTTCCCAATTCTCTTTTCATTTTTCTCCTAGATCTCTTTTTATTTTTTATTTACTATACTCTCCCTCTAAAATTTTTATTTTTGCAAACCTATTTCTTCTTTTTTTTAATTATATTTTTTATTTGTTTTAATTTTTTTATAAAACTATACAAAAATAAAAATTTACCAAAGAAGATCTTCCAAACTACACTGATTATCAAGATAAGAAATGAATTGCTAAGAATTATGCAGTGATTGTGAAGTGAGAACTGTGATTGTGCATATAAAAATCTAGATTATGGATAAAATACCATGACCTTAACCTGTTTGTTCCGCCTCAAATTGAATTAGGAACAATCTCTGTCAGTAAACCGGATTACTAACAGTCCTCTTGAATTGTTCCTGCACTCATTAACAAATTAGTTAGAAAGGGGAACCCAGACAATCGAAGTCCTGGAAGTTCCTTTTTCATCAAGATAAGTAACAAGCTTCTGCATACAACCGTTTAAACAATCGGGGATTGTTGTATCTTTCTTTTTAATTTGCCAAATTTGTTTCGGTTCATTAACTTGGATTTGAATGAATTAAATTAGGAAATCATTTTCTGTTTAAGACCAGAAGGAAAAGAATTTGGTTTTAAACCTTTGGTCATTTTTATCTTTGAATCATGTGAAACCGGCTTCACATGAAAAGGTTTGGATGGAGGGTTTTTCATCCAACCATTCAAAGATGTGTGCTTTTTACCTCTTAATCCAGAGAAGCAACCCGTGTTGCCTTTACCATCTGGAACATTCTTTGTAGACTTACAGCTGGAGAAGCAATTCGTTTTGCCTTTACCATCCGTAGCAAGCCTTTGAGGACATTTCTTAACCACATGTCCTTCTTTTCCACACTCAAAACAAGCCTTGAATGGCTTTTGATGATTGACTGAACCGTGTGATGTAGGTGGGGATGAGGATTGCTTTGAGCTTGTAGCATATTCTTGCTTGTTTTGGCATTTGCTATGCTGAACAGGGAATGAGATCTTCACTGATTGAATGGGTTGCTTTGAAAATGGAGAAGAGATCCGTATTGGTCTTGATTCAGCTTTTGGAAGCTTTTGTGACTTGACAATGTTAGGAGACATCTTGAACTGTGAGGAACCAACACGCACCTCTGTGATTGATTCATCATCTGAGCTTGTCCAGTCTCGTATACACAGATCTTTCTCCAACGGATCTTGATTGACATCTCCTATTGTATCGGCTTCGCTTATAGGATTCTGATTGCTTGATGATTCGACAACCGTTCCTTCTTTAACAAACTTGACAGGAACAAACGAAGGAATATTACCTGTTTTGAATTTGTTGAAGAAGGTTGGAGAAGTAACTGATATTGGTGATGAAGCATCAGAAGTGGAATCATCATTAATCTTCTTATCAGACCCCTGCATGAGGAATCCTAAACCTACAGGTGAATCCTGCACATCTCTAACCTCTTTAAGATTAACGCTGCTTAATCCTGCATTTAAACAATTAGTTTCTGCAACTTCAATCAAATCATTTGTTGAATGAGGTTTGGGGATTGGTGAATAACATAAAGTAGAAGGAGGTGGAACTGAATTAAATACAGCTTCACCATCAGATTTATATCCAATCCCATGTTTTACCCGCACCCCTTGTTGTTTAGCAATAAGCTCATCCTTTTTCATGTGTGAAAGGGTCCATTTATCAAGCTTTGTTTGAAGCTGAGTTGTTTCAAATTGAGCTAAAACAGCACTTTCTCTCAAAATATTAATTTCAACGTTATGCTCCAAAATGGTTCTTCTTAAAAGATCATTTTCAGCCAATGCTTCATTAAGTTTCCTTGAAAAAGCAATTTATTGTTCTTTAATTCCTGATTGATTATTTTTAATTCTTTTTCATTTTCCAGTAACAATCTGTTGGCCTTATAAATTCCAAATAATCGGATTTTGCATGACGAAGAACACATATCCTGAACAGTCTCATAAGGAAGACCCATGATAGTTCGTTCTACAACTAAGCTCTTTTCACAGTTGCAAACCCTTGTGATTTCTTGTTGTTCCTCTTCTTTGACTTTCAACATCTCGTCAGCCTCGGATTCTTTCTCTCTTTTATCAGCTTTTCCATCCTTATCATCATTGGTTCTCACAGACTCCGGTTTACTGTCATTGTCGACTCTCAAAGCTTCACAGTTCTCTTCAACAGTTTCTCTAAATTCAAAATTTAAATCCGAATCATTTTTCAATAATTTCATCTTTTCAATCAGCTAAGCTTTGTAATCAAGTATGCTTGTTACAGAAGAAACAAGTTCAGTATTAAGCGTGTGGGTTTGATGTGGGAACATAGCTTGCTGAAATTCGTTTCTTTGGATATCCATCTCAAGAGATTTTAGTCTGTTGATCATATCCATAAGTTTTGTGTCGACATAACCTCTTTCTTGCTTCAGCATTTTAACTTGATGATTCCATGCAGACGGAAGCGAGTCAAGTAGCTTTTGAATTTGTTCATGATTACTAAGATCAGGAACATGCTTCTTTAGATTATTTGCCACTTTCAAAAATCGATCAATTAAATCTGACAATTTTTCTTTCTTTGTACCTGCAAAAGAGTCAAACCGGCTTTGTGCCGTTGTGAGATTATCTGATTTAAAGTCTTCTGAAGATTACATTGTATTAAAAAATTTAAACATTTAAACGCCCCAAAAATATTTTTCCCAAAAAGTTTAGAATAATTCTCCCCCAGGAATAATATTTTTTTTTTATAAATCTTGCAAAATTGATGAAAATTTCTTTATCGGGATGAACTCAATTAATCCCAACTAAAGGGAAAAAGTCATCTTTAACATTCGTATTTTCGTTGAAGAAATGATAGTTTCGCCGAAATTATAGTTTCGTAGAGCTAGTTTCGCTGAGAACTCTAGTTTCGTTGAGCCGACAGTAGTTTCGCTGGCAATTTCGGCAGCAGTTTCGCTAGCCAAATGCTTTAGACTGCTTACTTTCGCCGATAATTTCGCACAACACAAGCTTGAACTTTCGTTCAAAGATACTTTCGACAGCAATTTCGCTTGTAATATGCACACAAGCACTGTTGAACTTTCATTCAAGATCACTACTTTCGCTGAGATGCTGAAATTAACTACAAAGTGTAAAACACTTGTAGTTTCGCTGACTGGATGAATTGGTAATTTCGCTGGACGAAGCTGAAAAGCTTTTTCAACACGAAATCAATCTGAAAACGCCCAAATCTCAATGGATTTGAAACCTGATGATTAACAGAGCTTTCCCAACCAATAACAAGCAAACTTCAATCAATTTCCATATCTATAACACTCAAATTTGATCCGAAATTGATGAAAACATGATATTGAACAAAAACAACCAAAACCTCAACTTCTCTCTCTAAAAATCTTCAAATCTTTAGTGAATTTGATCCAAAATGGCTCTGATACCAAATTGATACCAAATTGTAACTCCAGGATAATCAAGCTTGAATCAAATCATGAAGATTATAGATCAAATAATGATTAACACAATGAAAACCCTTTGATCTTTAGTGATTGCTAATAATATTGTTTACAAGTAAATCCCTCAATCAATTGGTCATGCAACCATTAACCAACACTAATGAAAATTAACCTATTTATAGTCTAGACTAATATTTACTAATTGCACTTAACCCCCTAGACTTAGGCTAATTAATACAAAATTACATATTAAGCATAAAAATGACTAAAAACAAGATAAAATATATTTTGTTCACACAAAATATATATATATATATATATATTACAATAAAGCTCCTAATCATTTAAATCTTCAACGTCTCGTCTCGGTTCCTCAACTCGAACGTGTCGGGTTTGACTTTTGTTGACTTTGACTGTGACCTTGACTTTTGTTGACTTTCACTGTGTTGCTCGAGGACCGTGTACGTACGGAGTACTAACTGATTCTGCGTTTATACTGGATCAAATAGTGCGGAACCTATTTGATTGGCGATCCAATCAGTGAGAACAATTACCCGATCGATATATGATTGAAACTAAACGTTATAAACGAATAGAGATCGACCAGGAATGATCTATGAACTTGGACAAGCTGTTTGGGACGTTCTGGACGGCTAGGGTTCTTATGTTTTCAATTGTTTTGTTTTTCCACGAATTAAGTGGTATTAATATTTAAGGGGTTTCCAATCGTATGACTGAACCATTAGCATGGTTCAGTCATGAGACTGAATCATGCGATTAATTCATACGCACAACTGAAGTTTCAGTCGTGCGACCGAGTCAATCTTATGTCTCATTCGTACGACTGATCCAGTCTCCTGGTTCAGTCGTGCGACTGATCCATAAGCATGATGTATTCAAGCGTATGGTCCATAAGTATGGTCCATTCGCATGAAGACTCATCCGACTAGGTTGAACACATTTCTCAATCATTATTGACTAAAAACTATGCACAACAACCTCAAACCTATATAATATGGTCATACATATACATTACACTTCAACACAATAATAATGTGAAATAAATAAACATGAATAAACATTAATCACATATTATATTTCATTGAACCATTTCATTACATATGTGTAAGACATGAAAGACTTTTACATTTAAGCTCATAAACTAGGAACATATGCATCTACAGTTTTAGGTGAATCAATCATCTATCCTTTTGTCATAGATGTCATGTTAAATCCCAAAGACACAAAGTGATCATTCTCCATTGATTTAACTTTTTCAGGCCTTAGACATCTTACTGTCAACGAATAAGAGTGACAAATCCCATCTTGACTACATACGTCTCTCACAATCACCTCGTATTATACCTGAAATCAGCCTTATGTACTGCCATGTTTCAGAACAGTGAAGAACTAAGTCAAAGTATGTTAGGTCTAGAATCAGTAGATCTAGTTCATTATGTATAGGCTTAGTACTTGAATTAATATCTGTAATGAATTTTTTTGTAATTCATCATTGTGTATGCATTAAATATATAGGTTAACCCATTTATACATGTGTTGGTTTATGTATGGTTGTAGGTACAAACATTATCATTGGTCAATTTATGAAATTGACCAAGTGTAAGAAACATCTACGGATGAACATTTTGTTCTTCAGTAGATATATTTCTTACAAGTAATTTTACATCCGAAGATCTTCTGCGGATGAACAACCAGACAAGTTTCCTTCGGAAGAACAATTTTCCTTTGGAAGAATAAGACTCCTTCGAAAGAACACATCATCTACGGAAGAACAAATTCCTACTGAAGACACTACCTTTGCAGTCCAAACACTTGTATAACACAAGTGTTACAAGTCAACAAGTCAACAAGGCAGTTATGCGAATCCCGAGAAATCCGATGATTCCTTAACTGAAACAAATCAAATCCCAAGAGATCCGGTGTTTCCTATAACTGAAACATCTCTGTCTATATATATGGATCCTAGGTTTCGATTCAAGTACGATTGAGTTAGACGATTGATTGATCGACAACAGCAATAACAATACGACAATAACTTCAAAGTCTTTCAATCAAACCCTAGCAGCCATCACATCATAGCATTCTTTAATATCATTCATTCAATACATTTGTAATCGTTAACATGTTCTAATGAAATACTGATTAATCATTAATTGTGTTTTGTTACGTGTGTTCTTGATCATTTATTGATATTTAAAGTTGTTTAAAACAATTAAACCAAATCAACGTTAATTCCACAAACGTTGACTTGACATCAATCGACACTGATAATTCCTGTTGACGATCCTTGGATTCACAGGTGGTATCAGAGCCAAGTGCTCGTTGATTTAGATCGATTGATCTATTAGTGTTAGTTGTGTTTAATTGAGTTTAATTTCGTTTAACTGCAATCGTTTTAATTAACTTGTTTCTATAATCAAATCAATTGAATAGCAGATCTTGTTAATTATTTTCATCAATTAACATCATGAGCAACTTCAGTGGTTCATCTTACCAACCTCCGAAGTTGGAAACAAAAGCAGACTTCAAGTCGTGGAAAATCAAGTTTAGGAATCATGTAAACTATACTGATTCTGACTTATGGATATCCATCACTGAAGGTCCTTATATTCCACCCACTCTTGGCCGGATTATAATGACAAAAAATCAACCAATCAAGACCAAAGATCTATCACCTGATGATGTCAAAAAGGTTAAAGTTGATATAAAAGCATACAGTTTGCTTAGTATGGCTTTACCTAAAGAGATATTAATCAGGTGTGAGAACTATAAAACAGCACACTCCTTGTGGAAGATACTTCACACTCTCTGCGAAGGGAAGGGAGTGATGAGATAAGAAGTATAAGGAGAGACACCCTCAAGTCACAATATGAAACATTTCATCATATTGAGGGTGAATTAATTCCTCAACAACTCCATAGATTCATGCAGTTGGTCACTGAGATGAATATTCTGGAGTTAAAGTATACAAGTGAGGAATTAAACAAGAAAATGCCCCACACTTTGCCAGAAAGTTGGAAGCATACTGTATCCATGTTCAAGAACACTATAGATCTGAAATCAACTGGTTTAGATACTCTGGTTGCAAAAGTGGAAGCTCTTGAAATGGATGAAAAATCAAGAAACAAGAGTGTGAGAACTCATGTCTCACCCTATCACTTCAAAGAAACAAATAATGTTGGAAGTGCATTTATTTCAAACAATGAAAGTGATAACTCTTGTGCTAGGAGTGATGATGAGGAGGAAGTTAGCTTCTATGCTTCAAAACTCTCAAAGAAATCATCTCAAGACAAGCACCAAAAGAATAAAGGAAGAACTGCTGATAGACCAGATACAACTACGCAACAGCTAAGTCTTCACTTTCAGCCAATGAGTCAGAACCAATAACTATGATATTGGACTCTGAAGAACAAAGAGCAGCCTTTGCAGCGTTTAGTTCCAGTTTTCAAGCCTATCTGGGAAGCTCTCTAACTTTAGCAAATATCTGCCAACAAGACTTAGAAGAACTACCTCCTGATGTAGTGGAAGAAATGAATCTACAATGGCAGATGACCATGATTGCTTATAGAGCAAAGCAATATCTCAGAGAAATAAGAACTTGGCTTCAGCAAGCAAAACATAAAGATTGGCGTTGACAAATAAAAAGTAAGATGCTACAAATGCAATTCTATGGACAATCTCAAGAGAATGCAATCAACAGTCATATCCAGAGATGAGACAACACCAGCAGCATCAACAACATCAGATTCAAGCTCATCAACAATCAAATTCTCAAAGAGCTCTGCAAAAACAATCTCAACTGATCAATGCATCCCACCAGCCACCAAAGAATCAGCTGGACCTAGCAACCCAAAGAGAGTCAGGGCTGATCATACTTCAAGATGGAACGTGTGACTGGAGTGTGTATGAAAAGGAAGTTTGGAGGAAGAGAATCAAGCATTGATGGCTCATATGGATCAAACAGTTCCACCAATGGCAAAAGAGGTAAAGAAAGAAAGATTGTGTTCATCAACATGTGTTGAGGAAGTTGAACGATATAGAGTCCATGCTCAACAGTTGGCTGACAAAGTAAAAGAAACAATGATTTTGAATGAATCCCATGTTAGAGAACATAAATTGTATCAAATCAAAATTAACTCTTTGCAAAAGGATTGAAAAAATTTGTTTCTGAAAATTATAGCCTAAAGTCCAGTCCAAGTTGAGCATCTGACCACTTCCTAAAACAAATCCATGGCTGATCATGCATCAACTGAAGTGAAACTTCAGAAGTTTCAATTATCATCTCAGCAATATGAGAAATTATTAATTCTCATATTGAATCAAAGAAAAGGTCTGGGTTGGGTTTATAATGCGGTTGCACCACCTATAAATGATAATTACACATCTTTTCCTACAACAATGACCAACACTCTGTCAAATCATTTTGTGCCTAGCACCAAGTTTGAAAAAGATTCAACTCAAATTAAAATTAATGATGAAGCCGAGGTGAGTGAAACTGAATCTTCTGAATCAGAATCTTTAGATCAAAATGATTCAGAATTTGATTATGATAAGTGTGACGACTTGGATGATTCTGATGAACATGATGTTGATCGAATAACACTGATAAGAATGTTCAGTAAAACTCATATTCCAAAAGTGCTTGAAGAAACAAAGTTGCCATATCCTCCTAAACAAAGAAACATGCTGAAGAACCATCTACAAAGAATAACTCAATTGAAGGAAGGTCTCAAGAACTAGTCAGCAGCAACAAGACCTCCAAGAAATTGAATGATGAATAGTAATAACTGAAGAAAAAAACAGAAATTTAAAAAAAAAAGGCACGAAAAAGGAATATCAGCAGATCATCAACTGAAAAAGAAAACTTCAGCTACCGATCTACGGAAGAGGAATTCAGCAACAAACAATCAAAATGTGCACAAAGTGGAAAAAGGAGAAGTACATCCAAAGCTGAAGAAGAAAGAACAACAACAAAATTCAGTAAACAAAAAGAATGATTCTGAGAAAGAATCAGATGAAAAGTATTGCAAATGGTGTGACATGAAAAATCACAATACTGAAGATTGTTACTTCAGCAGCTACTGCTCTATTTGCAATATGAACAATCACATGACTGCTGATTGCTACTTCAACAAACATTGTGCTATCTGCAACAAAAATAATCATTCCACACAGGAATGTTATTTCAACAAAAAGAACAAGACAAAAGGCACAAAGAAGAAAGAATCAGATAAGTCTTAATCAGATTCTCAATCTACTGATTGTGCAAAGGGTTCAAAACTGAAGAAGTCTGAACAAAAATCAAAGTCAAAATCAAAGGACAAAACATCATCAAGTGTTCATATATTGAAGAAAAGACCAACTTTCCAGCAGTCAAAAACACCCCACAAAAGAGTAGATTTGTCAGATAAGGAATTAAAAGATGCTGATTCATTCTTTGATAAATTTGAAAAGGGCATTCATATACCTCTTTCGAAAACAAAAGATAGTGAGACATTTAAATGTTCATTATCAAAACAAAAGACTCAAACAAATGAAGTTGATCTGAGTCAAGCAAAAATTGAGAATCATGAATCTACTTCATCAACATCCCATTCAGCAGAATCATCCTCATCTAAATCAAATCAGAATGAACAAATCAAATCTAAAACTGAAACTTCAAAAATTGTTCATGAAAGAGTAACTGTTTTAGACCCTGTTGACAAACCCAAGATCACTAAGACTTAGGTTGTCACTTCTAACTGATTTTCTTTTCTGAATGCAGGAACAATATTGGAGAGCTGACAACAAGTGGTATGTTGACAGTGGTTGTTCCAGGCATATGACAGGAAACTGTTCTCTTCTCCATGATTTCAAACATAAAAATGCTTCTTATGTGGCATTTGGTGGGGATAAAATGGGAGGTAAAATTGTTGGTGAAGGAATAATAACCAATGGTGTACTCAAATTTGATAAAGTAAATTACTGTAAAAATTTACAGTATAATCTACTTAGTGTGTCTCAAATTTGTGATCAAAATTATACTATATTGTTTGATGATACTAACTGTTACATTCATAAGCCAGGATTTATTGTTCCAGAAGATTGGATACTCCTCAAAGCAGCAAGAAAAGGAAACACTTATGTTTTGGATATGAACAATACTTCTCTCACAAAACATGAAACATGCCTTATATCTAAACTCTCGGAAGACTTGTCTCAATTATGGCATAGAAGGCTTGTCCATTCTAACATGAAGAACATGAATAAATTGGTGAAAAATGACATGGTCATTGGATTGCCAAATAAAGAGTTTCATTTCTCAACTCACTGTTCTTCTTGTTACAAAGGAAAACAACATAGAGTGTCACATAAATCCAAAACCATCAATACTAATACTACACCACTCAAATTGCTTCACATGGATCTTTTTGGTCCCACCAATGTAATGAGCATTGGAAAAATGCAATATTGTTTGGTGATAGTTGATGATTTCACAAGATTCACATGGGTTTTTTTCTTAAAACAAAAAAGTGAAACATCAAAAACATTAATGGACTTTGTGATCAAGATTGAGAATCAACTTGATACAAAAGTTAAAATTTTTAGGAGTGATAATGGTACTGAATTTGTCAATTTTGAACTGGATTCCTTTTGCAGGAGCAAAAGTATTGCAAGACAATTCAGTGCACCAAGGACTCCACAACAAAATGGAGTTGCTGAAAGAAGAAACAGAACTCTCATTGAAGCAGCAAGAACAATGCTAGCTGATTCACAACTACCTATCACTTTTTGGGCTGAGGCTGTGAATACTGCATGCAATGTTCAAAACAGAACATTAATTGTCAAAGAACATAACAAAACTCTTTATGAGCTCCTATTTAAAAGAAAACCAAACATAGGATATCTAAGAGTCTTTGGATGTCAAGTAACTGTTTTGAACATAAAAGAGTCATTAGGAAAATTTTCAGAAAAAGCATATGATGGTTTCTTTGTTGGATACTCTTCAACATCAAAATCATATAGAGTGTATATTCCACAACATAACATTGTGGAAGAGACTCCTAATGTATCTTTTGATGAAACTATATTTGCTAAGTCAGTTAAAGGTTCATCATGGTTATTTGACATAGATGCTTTATCTAAATCATTTAACTATGATCATTTGAACAATGCAGGATCTGATGAAGTATGTTATCCATTTGTTCCATCTATTATGATTGAAGTAACTTTATCTGCTGATCCTCCAAGGATACATCCATCTTCAGATGAAAACACTTCAGTAGAAGCAGATACTACATGTGGAATTGAACAGAATGCATCCAGAGCAATTCCTACGGAAGACCAAAATGCATCCGGAGAAGCACCTATGGAAGAACAGAATGCATCCAGAGAAGTTCCTATGGAAGACCAAAATGCATCTGGAGAAGTTCCTACGGAAGACCAGAATGCATCCGGAGAAGTTCCTACGGAAGACCAAAATGCATCCGGAGAAGTTCCTACGGAAGACCAGAATGCATCCGGAGAAGTTCCTACTACGGAAGACCAGAATGCATCCGGAGAAGTTCCTACGGAAGAGCAAAATGCTTTCGGAGAAGTTCCTGCGGAAGAGCAAAACACAACTGGAGATACTTCTGTAGCCCAATCAACAGACTCTTATTTTGACTATTTCTTAAATTCTCAACCTGAGCTGAATCAGTCTGAGGCAATGGAAATGACTAACCTGGAATCATCTATTCCATTTGAATCAACTCCTTCAATGAGAATTCATAAGACTCATCCACTTGACAACATCATTGGAAATCCTGAAAAGAGAACTACAAGGAGCCAAAGTAGTACAACCAACCTTTGTCTCTTCAACTGTTTTCTTTCTCAAGTGGTGCCTCCAAACATCACAGCTGCTTTAAAAGACAATAGCTGGATTGAAGCTATGCAAGAAGAGCTTCAACAGTTCAGAAAGCAAAAAGTGTGGTCTCTTGTTGATTTGCCTGAAGGTCAACATCCTATTGTGTAACGCCCCGAATAAATTCTAAGCGAGCCAATTGATAATAATGGGCTTAGACGAGACCATTTAATGAATATAAGATGGATATGGGTTATAGACCGAGTTAACTCTGCGGGTTATGAGTTTGACGAGTTTAAGGTCCCGAGAACGCCTGGTATATATAAACAGATCAGCTTGAGCAGCTCTCATTTGCAACTCAAAACTCTAGTTCTAGAGAGAGAGAGAGAGTAGAGAGAGAAAGTAGAGAGAATTGAAGATCTAAGGCTCGGTTGATCTTGGGATTTAAGATTGGTGTTCGTGAGCATCCAAACAACAAGAAAACGCCAAGAATCCAGGTAAGAAACATCATCTAATCGTTCCTTTTGATGTAAACCGGATTCTAGGGTTTGGGGTTTTTGAAAGTGGTAAAGATTCGCCCAATACTCACGTTTTTGTGTAAGAAAACATGTAAAAAGCTTAGAAATAGCTTATTGGGTAAGAAACCAAGGTTTTGGATGTAAAATATTGAAGTTTTGGGTCAAAAATGGGTTGGTTCGTAATTTTCAGCCCGTTCTGCGAAACTGGGTGTTCATCCAGCGAAATTAGATATTCGTCCAGCGAAACTGTGGATCTTCCTGCGAAATTATAGTTTCGCAGGTAGTTTCGCAAACATGGTTTTCCAACAAAAGTTGGGCGAAACTGGCAGCGAAACTGGCAGTGAAGATGCCAGTGAAACTGCCAGCAAAGATGCCAGCGAAACTAGCAGCGAAACTGCTGGCGAAATTAGCAGCGAAATTAGGCAGAAATTAACTCCTTTGAGTGTTAACTTATCTGTAGGTTGTGTAGTGCAACCCTTTCTTTTAAAGCTTGATTGGAAGCAACTCATCGAGTTCAGGTGAGTTCTAGATCCCCTATTTATAAGTTTTCCATGTTTTGGGGCTATTATGCATACTAAATTTACGTTTTTAAATGACAAAGATTTTAAGGGGTTTTAACCGGGAGAATGATTTTTCTATAAGTAAATGTGCTATATAAATCCTTAAATATAAAAATTTTTGCGCTGACCTGGCAGCCCGGCTTCAGCCAAGGGCGTTGCCTCTTGGACCCCATTAGGGGCTGCTGCCCCTAGGACCCCGCTGTCAGGGGCTACCGCCCCCGAACCCCCGCTGTCCCGCGGAGGGTCGATCATGTTTTGTGATGACTAGTACTTGGTATGTTGTGTACTTAATACGTTAATTATTATATATTAAAGTGGAATATAATATTAATGAAAAGCGAAACTTAATGAATGTTACCCCAGGCCGTTTGATGATGTAAAGTCTTGCAAGCACTATGATAGACGTCACTTATGTGAGTCTGATTTATGATGATGGATCCGTATTCATGAGCGGGCTATGTGCCTTGCAGTGTGGATCAACTGTCGGGGGTTAGCTACCATTTTCATGTGTACCGACAGGGATTGGCATTTGTTGTCGATCAACATGGAGCTCTTGCTTTGTGCAATCTCGTTTATGATGAAAGTGAAAGATAATGAAAGATAATGAAAGATAATGAAAGAATGAAAGATAATGAACATGCTTATTATGATGCAAGTAATGTTATGTACTATGTTTTATGCATGGTCATTATATGAAGGATAAAGTTTATACTTTCTTATATTATTTAAAACTAGAACTCACTCAGCGAAGCTGACTTTTATGCATAATAGTTGGCAGGTAAACGCTGATGCTGGGGATGGCACCATGGAGCTACTTGGAGACCAATGGATGGCATCCCTATTTATGAGATCTTTATTGTATTTTCAAACAATGCACTATGTTGTTATTCTATTTAAAGATAAATGTATGAGTATAATATGATTTCCAAGTTTTAAATGCATGTTTATTTAACTCCGCTGCAATGTTTTGATTATGGAAAATGATTTTATGCTATGATTAACCAACTGTGAGGTTTTTCCAGGAATGGGGCCTTACAAGTTGGTATCAGAGCCAAAGTTTAAGAGAATTGGGTAAACTGTTTTTAAAACCTAAACTTAAACTGAAAATGGGACCGAATAAAGGATGCCAATCCAAGTAGCTGCGTGCCATCAGGTATTTTCTTTAATGTTAATCGGCATTACGTGCGCGTGTTATGTGGTTTATGTGCCTTTAGTAGATTTAGATACTAATGTAGTCAGGATAGGAAATGCTTGGGGTATGAAGAGTAAAGTAAGTGGCTAATCACAACTCGCCACTGTAATTAGGGACTTACTATACTTGATGTAAACTAAGCTATTCCCTTGAATGATCACGTTAGTGTTTGAATCTTATAGCGTGTTAGAGGATTGTCGGTGGTAGATCTTCGAAGGTTTCATCAGGTGAAGGTTGTAGTGGACGTGGTGCTGGACCGCGTGTCACGAGAAGCATGGCTAGGGCTGCTGAAATGGCACTCCAAGAGCCCGAGATCCATCACCCGGAAGGCGGTGATGATGGTGCTAGTCTGAGGACCACATTGAAAAAGGTTGTTGTCGAGGGAGTTCAACAGGTCATGCAGACGATTTTGCCGTTTATGGTGACCGAGGTAATTAGGGCGGTGAAGGAGACGACCGCGATTGAAGTAAATAAGAAGAGTAGCGGTGACAAGAATTGGAACGGAAAGCGGGTTGAACGTGGGGGTTACACTCCAAACAAAAAGGTTGCCAGGACAGATGACAGGCGTGTAGCTTCGTCCAGTGTGGAGACGAGGAAGAGTGGTAAGTGTGCTAAAGGGCATATTGGTGAGTGTAGATGGGGATCAAACCTCTGCTTCAAATGTGGGAGGTCCGTCATCTGGCAAAGAATTGTGGGGTGAAGAGGTGTTATAACTGTGGCAGGAAGGGTCATATAAGCAGAGACTGCAAGAAGCCGAGAGACGAGAGTTTTTGGGCAAGGAGGAAGACTGGAACTGGAGGGCAAGAGGCGAGCGTAGAGCCTTCACGATGACCAGGGAGGAGGCTAGGACGGACCCCGATGTCATGTCAGGTACGTATCTAGTAACCAAACTCTTGCTTCTATGTTGTTTGATTCTGGTGATAGTAGGAGTTTAATTTCTGCTGCCTTTTGTGCTAAGTTGCCCATTAGGAGTAGAAGTATTGATGAGCCTTTTGATGTAGAAACTGCCATAGGTAAGTCTACCAGGATTTCTGAGCAGATAGAAGTCTGTGATATAGAATCAAAAGGTCATAAGTTTTCTGTTAGACCATTCGTGATGACCTTAGGAGGTTTCGATATAGTCCTAGGAATGGATTGGTCAGCGAACTACGAGACAAATATCGTATGTCGCAAGAAGATGGTCGGACTAACACTGACGGCGGTTTAGTTCAATGATGATCTACGGTGACTTAGTCACTACGATTCCGTAGGGTGATTTGATGGCGGGGGTGGCGGGAGGAGGAGCATAAGGGACACGGATGTAGTGCTTATTTGGTGTACATGAAGGAATTGGACATATCAACACCACAAATACCCTATGTACTGGATGTGTGTAACTTCCCAGATGTGTTCCTAGAAGATTCACCAGGTGTAACACCGGATCGTGAGATTGAGTTGCAGATAGATCCGATACCCGGTGCCCAACCTGTTGCTAAGGCGCCATAACATTTAGCCCTCTGAGACGAAGGAATTGATGAAGCAATTGCAAGAGTTGCTCAATAAGCGGTTCATTTGACCATGTATCTCTCTTTGAGGTGCTCCGGTCTTGTCTGGGAAGAAGAAGGGCGGAAGTATGAGAGTGTGTATTGACTAAGTTGACCCGTAAGGATGTAAAGTTTGTATGGGGTCAAGCTCAAGAGAAGACGTTTGAGGAATCAAAGGCAAAGTTGACTCAAGCTCCTGTCTTGTCCTTACCTGATGGAAGCGAAGATTTCGTGGGTTATTCAGATGCTTCTTACTCGGGGTTGGGATGTGTCTTGAGGCAGCGAGGAAAGGTTATAGCCTACGCATCCTGACAGTTGAAAGTTCATGAGGTCAATTATCCCACTCACGACTTGGAGCTAGCAGCTGTGGTCTTTGCGTTAAAGATATGGAGCACTACCTATACGAGACGAAGTGCACCATATTCATTGACCATAAGAGCTTGGAGTACTTCTTCGAGCAAAAGGACTTGAACATGAGGTAGAGGAAATGGTTGGAGCTCATAAAGGATTATGATAATGAGATTCATTACCATCCGGGCAAGGCCAACGTGGTGGCAAATGCCCTTAGCCGAAAGGAAAGACCCGAGCCGATTCGGGTGAAGGCTTATTAGTTTACTATGACCTCTGATGTGATGAACCAGGTCAAGGAGTTTCAAGATGAGGCATTGAAGGAAGATCATCTTAACTCCGGAAGGAAGAGAGGTCTAGTCGCTGAGCTGGGTGAAAACACTCTCGGTGTTAAAACCCGATTCTTACGAATATGGATTCCTCGTTACGGGGATTCATGTGGGAAGAGTATGGATGAAGCTTCTAAGACTTGATACTCCATTCATCCCGGTGCTACGAAGATGTATCAAGACATGAAGAAGGATTCTTAGTGGCCAGGTATGAAGCGCGACGTAGTGGAGTACGTGAGTGTCTTACTTGCCTGAAGGTGAAGGAAGAGCATCAGAAGCCATACGGGAAGATCCAACCTTTGGATATACCCGAGTGGAAGTGGGAGCATATCACCATGGACCTTATTACGAAGCTACCACGCACCGCGTGAGGGTACAATGTTATATGGCTGGTAGTTGATCGTCTGACGAAGAGTGCTCACTTCCTACCGATCCGCGAGACATATTCATTTGAGAGGTTGACAGATCTATTCATCAAGGACATTGTGACTTGTCATAGTGTGCCGGTGTCTATTATGTCTGATCGTGACACACGGGGTTTACATCTAAATTTTGAAGAAATTCCACGAGCGATGCGATGGGGACGAGGATATACATATCAGCACGGCTATTCACCCTAGACGATGGTCAGTCAGAAAGGACCATTCAGATGCTAGAATATATACTTAGGGCATGCGTCATTGACTGGGAGGAATTGTGGGTGATCACTTGACCGATAGCCGAGTTCTCTATATCAATAGCTACCTGTAAGGCCCGTTACCGGGAGTGGACCAAAAGAACCAATGAGCCGGATCAGAAACCTTTAAGTCCCACAGACGTCACAACAACTACTGAAGTCCACATCAGCTGAAGACAACAACTGAAGACAAGTCTGAAGACACAAGTGCTGAAGACAAAGTCTGAAGACACAAGTGCTGAAGACAAAGTCTGAAGACACAAGTGCTGAAGACAAAGTCTGAAGACACAAGTGCTGAAGACAAAGTCTGAAGATGTTGTCAAACAGCTGAAGAGGACTTCTTCAGTAGTTGTGACGGTTTGCTTTCAGTAGTTTTATATTTTTATTTTCAGTAGTTTTGTTAAAAACGACTGAAGAGTTTGTTCTTCAGTCGTTGTAGCATCAGTAGTTTTCTTTTCAGTTGTTTCATGTTTTACACTAACACTCTGACATGTTCTCAGTAGTTGTGAACATTTCAGTAGTTTGTTAAGAAGTAGTTAGTTTTTTGTACTAGATCTGCTAGTAATCACCACCCGTGATTACAGCAGTGATTGCACTCTATAAGGAGTGCCAACCTTATTGTAACTGTGAATGATTGAGCAATAATATTGAGCATTATTGAAACATTCCAAATCACAGAAAAATTCTCTCGCATTTGTTACAAATAACACTCTCTTGCTATAACTTGACTAATTCATCTCTTCATTCCGCTGCATTACATTTTATACCTCAAACTTGTGATCGTTGATCCTGTCAAATGGTATCAGAGCAGGTTAATCATTGATCGATCTAATAATTGATCATTGAAACTGCTCTTCAAGATCCAAGTTTGAGTGAATTAGTATCCTTTTGCAAGAAACTGTTAAAGAGAGTGAATTTTCTGTTTTTTAATCATTCATCCTGAGACTTATTCTCGGTTTTCATTGAGTTTGTTGTGGTGTGTCAAAATTTTTGCTTGAATAAAATTGTTTTTGGTGTCAAAATGACTACTCCTTCCAATGACCCTCACAATACTGGTTCCTCAACCAAGCCTCCAATGCTGGTTAGGAATGAGTATAACATATGGCAACGTCGTATGCTCCATCACCTGTCTGTTAACAGTTCAGGTTGTTGGACATCAGTGGTACATGGTCCACACAAGCCTATGGTGAATAACCCGGAAACCAATCAAATGGTTCCGAGAGAGGAAGGATCAATACTCAGATGAAGATAAGAAATTATTTGAGATAGATGCAAAAGCTCATGGAATTCTAGCCATGGCGCTACCAAATGAAATTTATTCTGGGTTAATGCACTATGAATCTGCCCATGACCTCTGGAATGCCTTGAAAGAACAATTTGGAGGAACAGATGAGGTCTTGGCAAATAATAGAGAGATCCTTGCCCAACAATATGAGACATTCTCTCATAGGAAGGGTGAGACACTGACTCAACAGTTTGAGCGGTTCTCTTGTTTGATCTCTGAATTGAAAATGGTCAAACATGAGTACACTAATGTTCAGATGAATAACAGATTTCTCAGATCACTGCCTGAGAGATGGGACACATATACCATTGTCCTACGCTCCAGTGCAAATTTGGACAAACTATCTCTCACCCAACTTCATGGGAAAACTACTCACATTTGAGAGAGAGATAGAACAAAAGAGAAAACTGTCTTCATCTGGTAAGCTCACTGAGGACTTTGTACCAGGCAATACTGCTCTGGTTAGTCATGAGTCAGAATATGCTTCATCTGAATGCCAGTGATGAGCATATTGATTTCTCTTCAAATATTTCTGATTCAGCATTTGTGAGTGTTGATAGTCAATTTTCTGGGTGTAATAATGACAATCTATGTTTCATCATGGATGATCTCAAGGGGATTGCTGATGATGACTTAGAAGAGATGGATATTTTGAGCCAAATGGCCTTGATAATATCAGATCTCAGAAGTTCTACAAAAGAACTGGAAGAAAGTTCCCAGGACTCTCTGGCAAAACCAAAGTTGGTTTTGACAAGAGTAAGTTGAGGTGTCACAGATGCCAAAGGCTTGGACACTTTGCTAGAGAATGTAGATCATCTGGATCTAATGCCTCTGCACCTTTTGTGACTTTTCCTAGCAATAGTCAACAAAACAAAGGGCAACATCCTGTCAATTCTAGTCATCAGTCCCAACTACAATCTCCTGCATACTTTGTTCCTCAGGGTCAAATGCCTTATCCTTACCCGTGTTATTACATGCCACAAACCAGTCAAGTTCAAGCTCCTATGGTACCACAACCTCATGCACTTCCAGAACCTCAACCATCTCATCAACCCCCTCAACCTCAACAACATAGCTTCTTCACCCCAGAAGTTGTTGATTGGAGCAGCTTGCCAGATGATCTGTCTGGTCATGAACAACTGTTCACAAGTGCTGATCAACATGGTGGGTGATAGTCCTTTTGGAAATCTGGCACTTATGGCTCTGGAATCAACTGAGGGTTCCTGCTCAACTGCATCATCTTCACAGGTAACTCAGGTATCTTCAGAGGCCAAAGCCAAGTTATGTTCTGAATCTTGCATTGCTGCCTTTGTCTCTATTAGAGAGGCAAATGTAGCATTAATAAATGAAAAACTTGAGTTTGAGAAAACTATTTCCAAAAGACAAGCTGAGTATGAGTCTGTTTGAATAGTAAAAATGATGAGATTTATAAGCTTAAATGCCAATTAAAATGATGAAAAGGCTAAGCTAGAGGTTATTCTGGAGGACCAGAAAAGTCTTAAAGAAACCCTTGCAGTCACCCAAGTAGAGTGTGATCGATGGGTGAAATCATGCAAAGGTTTTGAGATGCTTCTTAGTAAGCAATCAGCTTCCAATGTGAAGTTTGGCATTGGTTATAATCACACTGCTCCTCCTACAGAGTTTGCTCCAAGAGTAGAGGTGAAATCTGATGGAGAAAGCAATAACCAATCCACCTCATCATGTGATTCACTTTCTGATAAAGCATCATCAAAAGTTGAAGTCAGCAATAAGCCCTCTCAGAACTTATCAGCTAATATTGATAGTTCAATTGCTGACACTCACATGATCAAAGAGTTGGTCAACTCAGGAGTTATGTCAGAAAGTCCTGAAAGGACTGGAGAGCAAGATTTAACTCCTGAAGTTCAAGCTCCAACTACTGACAGCACTGATGAAAGAAAACTGTCAGTAGAAAGAGTTTGAAGACTACTAAAGAGGAAGCCAAGAAAGCAAATAGTGCTTCCAAAGTACTGAAGAGCAAGTCTTCAGTAGTTTCATCCTCTTTAGTGATGATCAACAAAAGATGAAAAATAAACCATGTGAAGTATGTGGTTTGTTTAATCATCTCACTGATGATTGTTGGTACAAAAGAGGATCCAAACTCAAACATAAAGATGAAATTAAAGAGAAAATGGTAAAATGAAAAATGAGTTTAAAGCCACATTTGTACCAGCAACATCAAATCCTGTAATCCCTAAGTCCAAAAAGAAATCAAAAAGGAAGGGGTTAAACAGGTAACAGCTGAGGTTGCTCAAAAGAAGAAGGTGCAACATAAGAACTTATCAAACTCCAGTCCTAATGTGTCAGAAGAGCTGAAAGCTCTATCACAAAATCAGACACAGCTGGTTATGATGGTTCAACATCTATTGGGAAGAGTCAACCAATTAGATGCTCCTATGTTGAATCCACAGAAAAAGGAGGTCCAAGCCAAAGGATTCCTCTTTTCACCATCTTCTTCCTCTCAAGCTGTTATTTCTAGCAAACTTGTTAGTCCACCATCTGTTGATGTGAATAGGCCCAAAACCAAAAAGGTTTGGGGTCAAAATCTAACTAATTTGCTTTGTTCTGCAGGGTTCTTCAACATGCCACAGGGCATCTGGTATGTAGACAGTGGAGGATCCATGCATATGACAGGAAACAGATCACTTCTTAATGACTACTCTCAAGGAAAGAAGGGATTTGTATCTTTTGGCAATGATGCAAAGGGTTACATCATCGGCAAAGTTTTGTTTCAATGGGGAAATAAAGTTTGATGATGTTAACCATGTGGAAAATCTCAAGTACAACCTCTTGAGTGTCAGTCAAATGTGTGACAAAGGCCATGTTGCTCTTTTCACAAGTCAGAACTGCGGATTCTGTCATCCAAAGTTCTGAGTTTGATTGACAAGGTGTTGGATAAACACACTCTCCTTAAGGCCAAAGGACAGGAAGAGTGTATGCCTTAGATCTTTCTAAGAAAATAGATCTCAAAGGCCATCCTTGCCTATTTTCCAAGGCTTCCCCTCAAGAATCTACACTATGGCAAGAAGGCTGGGTCATGTTAATCTCAAAAACATAAATCAGCTGATTAACCATGGTTTAGTAAGGGGATTGCCCATGAAGGAGTTCAAATGTGAAGATGACTGTACTGCTTGTCTAAAAGGAAAACAGCACAAAGTTTCATTTCCTTCCATTGAAGAACCTAAGTCCACAGCCTGCTTACAACTTCTTCATATGGATCTCTTGGGTCCTGTGAGAGTGATGAGTATGGCTAAGAAGAAATACTGTCTAGTAATTGTGGATGATTACTCTAGATTTGTATGGACTTTCTTCTTGCATTCAAAGGATGAAGCACCTCAGAAGATTATCAACTTTGTGTTGTATGTTGAGAAGCAGTATTCCCTCTCAGTCAAGTGTGTTAGAAGTGATAATGGAACTGAGTTCAGAAACAACACACTTGATGAGTTCTTCCTCTCAAAGGGAATCAAGAGGCATTTTAGCATTCCAAGAACTCCTGAACAAAATGGAGTAGTGGAGAGAAAGAACAGGCCCTTATTGAAGCTGCAAGATCCATGTTGGCGACTCTGGATTGCCAATGACTTTTTGGGCTGAAGCTATCAATACTGCTTGTTATGTCCAAAATAGAGCTCTAGTGAATAAGAGGTTGATGAAAACTCCATATGAAGTTCTTCATCATTTGGCCCCTCTAATTTCATTCTTTAGAGCTTTTGGATGTCCTTGTTTATTCTCAACACAAGGGATCAACTCCAGAAATTTGATTCTAAGGTGGATGCAGGATATTTTGTTGGTTATTCATCAACTTGCAAAGCATACAGAGTCTTCAACTGTAGAACAAAGATGGTTGAAGAGACTCTACATGTTAAGTTAATGAATCTCCAAAGGACAAGATTCCACAAAATCCTGTGGAGATATTTGATTTGGACATACTACAATATGCTCCTCATCAAACTCCTGCTGTTGCTAATGTCAACAGTTCTCCACCTGGTGGTACTGCTGGTGCTGATGATGATGATAGCAGTACTCACCTCTTCAGATTTACTGATCAACTGCCTGATTCAGCTAGACTAGACATGATGTTCCTGCAGCTCCAGCAGCACAATCCACAACAAATGCTGATGAGATTTCTACAACTTCAACTTCCTTTGAACTACCATCAACTGATTGGTTTCAAGGAAATTCTTCACCATCACCTCTGTTGCTGCTGAGCCTGCTACAAACACTGCACTGATCTCATTGTTATCAAGATCTGAAGAATCACCCTATGTCTCAAATCATTGGTGATATAACTGCTGGTGTATCAACAAGAAGTCAATTGTCAAATTTCTGCTTCTATGCTCTCTTCATCAGTCAGCAAGAGCCAAAGAATTATCACATTGCATTAAAAGGACAATGGATGGGTTGATGCCATGCAGCTTGAGCTTCTTCAGTTCAAGAAAACCGCAAGTGTGGGAACTTGTCCTCTACCTCCAGGTAAGTGTGCAATAGGCACTAATGGGTGTTTAGGAATAAGACTGATGAAAATGGGCTTATTGTTAAGAACAAGGCCAGACTGGTGGTTCAGGGGTTTGCACAAGAAGAAGGTATTGATTATGATGAAACCTTGCTCCTGTAGCCAGAAGGAAGCAATTCGATTGTTTTTAGCTTATGCTGCTTATCAAAATCTTAAAGTTTTTCAAATGGATGTCAAAAGTGCTTTTCTGTATGGAAAAACTAAAGAAGAGGTTTATGTATGTCAACATCCAGGTTTTGAGGACAACAAACATCCTAATTGGGTGTATAAGCTTGATAAGGCTCTTTATGGGTTGAAACAAGCTCCTAGGGCCTGGTATGAGACATTATCAAACTTTCTTCTTAAAAATAATTTTACTAGAGGCACCATAGATAAAACTTTATTCATTAAGAAAGCAGGGCAGCATAATCTACTTGTTCAAATTTTGTAGATGATATTATTTTTGCATCCTCGATCCACAGTTGTGTGATGACTTTACAAAGCTGATGACACAAAAGTTTGAAATGAGGCAATGGGGAATTACAATTTTTTCTGGGTTTGCAAATCAAACAAAAGGCTGAGAATTTTCATTCATCAGTCCAAATATACAAAAAATCTTTTGGAAAAATTTGATTTACAAAATTGTAAACCCTGCTCTACTCCCATGTGCAATACCACACAACTGGATACTGATCAGAAAGGTAAAGTGGTTGATGATGAAACACTTTACAGATGTATGATTGGGTCCTTGATGTACTAACAGCTTCTAGACCAGATATTATGTTTGCTACATGTGTTTGTGCTAGATTTCAGGCTGCACCTAAGGAGTCTCATTGATTGCAGTCAAGAGGATCTTTAGATATTTGCAAGGCACTCCATCTCTAGGTTTATGGTATTCTACTAGACATTCTGGTAAATTAGTTGCTTTTTCTGACAGTGACTATGCAGGGTGTAATTAACCAGGAAATCAACTTCTGGTGGATGCCAATTCCTAGGCAACTGTTTGATTTCTGGCAGAGTAAGAAACAAACTTCAGTTGCTACATCAACTGCTGAAGCCGAGTACATTGCTGCTGCAAGTTGTACAATCTCAGGTATTATGGCTTCAAAACCAATTATTGGATTATGCATAACTGAGACTAAGACTCCATTGTTAATGGACAGTTCTTCAGCTCTTGTATTGTCAAGAATCCTGTCCAGCACTCTAGGACTAAACATATTGAAATCAGACATCACTTATTAGAGATTGTTTTGAAAAAGGTCTGATTGATCCAAAATTTGTTCCTAGTGCTGATGAGCTTGCAGACATTTTTACTAAGCCTTTGGATAGTTCAACTTCCACAACCTGGTGTTAAGGCTTGGTATGCTGCAGCTAGAATAAGTGACAACTACCGAGAAATCTCAGTAATAAATACTGATGATCATTGGTAACCATGTCATATATAAGTACTTCATTTGTTAAAACAACTGATGTAGTTAAACAGCTGATGAAATCACAACAGCTGATGTAACTACAACTGCTGATGTCAGAAATGCAGATAAGTACTGATGACCAATGAAACATTTTAATGTGGAGGTCAGACTGAAACAGCTTGAAAAAGCTAAGAATTGACGACAACAGCTGATGAGCAAATTCCTCTTCAGTTGTTTTTCCAACTGCTGTTTCTAAACAACTGAAGCCACAGCTATGTCTTCAGTAGTTTACAACTACTGAAGACTACCGCTAAGACTTCAGCTGTTTACATCAACTGATGCCAAAACCATTGTCTTCAGTAGTTACACAACTACTGATGACAAACACCATGTCCTCAGTTGTTTCACCACCTGAAGTCGGACTGTCCTCAGTAGTTTTATAACTACTGAAGAAATCAAAGACTTCAGCTGTTTAAATGTCTGACGGTTAAACCAAGTCTTCAGTTGTTTGTTTTATAACAACTGATGATCAAACCAATACGGTCAGTCATTTCAATCTCAAAAAGTTAATGCCACGTCATCAGTTTCAGCAAATGATGACTCACCAAAACCTTCAGTCGGTTCATAACCTACCCTATAAATACCTTATCTCACCAGAGTTTTTCTCACCTTCACTCTCAAACCTAACGTTCAAAAACTCTGTACCCTCTCTTCATCCATGGCGACCATGCAACTAAAACCTCGACACAATTTGTGTCGCTCACCTACTAAATCACCATTCTGGACCAAGTTTCACAACGCCATTGATTTAATGGTCCAGTCACCTTACCAAACAGCCTTCCTGATAAACCCCACCATATATGCCGAATCCCTTAGCCAATTCTGGACGAAAGTCACTCTTGTCTCTGAGGAGAATGACACAGAGTCACTTCATTCGTTCGTCCATAGCAAAAGGTGGTTATCAATCCAGAGATTCTTCGCCAAACCTCAACTGGATGATGCCACTTTCCCCAACCAGCTATCCAAAGGGCACCACTGATCTATCCTTTGCCCACCATGGATACGAAGGCAATCTGAGTGCCTCACCATATTGAAGAAGAAAATTTCCAAGGATGCTGAACGGCTTATCTGTCATATGGTAAATGTTGCCTGGCTCCAAAGACTTCATCATGGGATCAATGTCCACAAGGTGGCAACAGGTATTGTACTCTATCCGTGAGCAACAACCTTTAAATTTTCTGAAATTTATTCTGAGAGCTCAAGGATATGGCCCAAAAAACAACTTTTTAACCGTTGGATACTATATCCTCGGTTTATAATGGCCATAATTGAAAAACCAGCTTCAGCTGAGGGACTTGTTGGCTGGGAGTCCCTGCTATGGCTGTATTGCCTGAAGTATACTCCCGGCACAACTCTGACCAATCACTCAAAATGGTGCCAAGCTGCGCAAACCCACGCAGCTGGAACCCACAGCCACCACCACAAAATCCAAAGTCCCCACCAAAACCAAAAACAAAACGAACCAAAACAGCTATTCAGGAAGATGAGTCACCTGAAGATGCTCCTGTACCACAAAGACAGGATATACTTACTGGTGTAAACCCCCCAGTAGTATCAGAGACTCACCCAGCCACAGCCGCTCAGGATTCCTCTCAAAAGGAACCTGAAGCAACCAATAAAGGGGTACCCACAAATCTGGAATCTTCCTCATTTGAGGAGATTGCCATTGAAACTCACCATTCTCCCCAGGTGCATAATACCCCATCTCCCAATGAAAATGCCCCCCAAAGTCCAACACTTATAATTGCAAATGTGCTGACTCAGCTGCATGCCTCTCCTCCTCCCAGACAACTATCTAAAGGGAAAACCACAGATATTGAGGAAGAGGATCAACATGCTTCTGACAACCCACAGCACAGGGGTTTAAATGTTCAGTCTCCTAGTGTAGATACGGAGACAAGAATATCTGATGAGGCTGCCACCTCTTCTGCATCAGCACATGATCAGACTGAGGCTGGTAACATGGCTAAGACCTCATTAGAGGCAACAGCTGATGAAGGACATCGTCCTGAGGCTGGAAGTCCCCAGTTCCAAGAAAAAGGGGCACATGCTACATCTGGTCTACACCCAGAGCATGTACATCTTGCTACTAGCAAGAGGTCAGGTGATTCAGCATCTGCTGATGATGACCTGGGCTTCTTTTATGATGTTCTAGCCCAGAACACAATTCTTGAGGAAGAAGTCAGTAGACTACAAAGACTACTTGACCAATTCTCTCAAGAAGCAAGTCCATCTGATACCACCATACACCCACAGATGGCACCTTCACCTGAAGGTCTCCTAAACACTCAGCCACTACAAACATTCAATCCACCAGCCTCTACTTCTGGCACTGTTTCTCAGGGACAGAACCCCTCTGAGCAAACAGCTGCTATCTTCCAAAAATCCCTACCTCTCATCACCCCAATGATCACCGACATTGTGATCAAAACCTTGGATGATAAACTTCCCTCAATCATACAGCCACTGGTGGAGGAGATTGTGAGCACAAGGCTTTCTACTACTCAAACCCTTGCAACCAATGCAACCAAAAAGGGGGAGAGTCAGTCAGTGAAAGACAAAGGGAAGCGCATATTGATAGAAAGAGACCAGGAGGACCAGGAGGAAGAAGAGGTTGTTGAGAAAGAGACTGAGAAGGAGAAAGAGTATGTGAAGGGAGCTGACACTGATCAAGTGAGTGAAAGTCACAAAGACTTTCACATCACATACAAGAAGAGGAAGATAGAAAGGAAAGAAAAAGAACTCCAGCTTGATGAGATGGTCAAAATGGCGGATGCTACACATAGCAAATCTATGGACTCCATTATTGACCAACTATACAGACAAGGGTTCGACACTGCACAGCTTGACTCAGAGATTAGAAGACTTGAAGTTGAAGAAATTAACTCAAGATGGGCAAGCTATGATGTGCTAGAAAGAGAAAGACTGGAGATCATGATCAGATTTATTGCTAAGTATCTTGGAAGATCATTGATAGAGATTAAGTCATGGACCAGGGACAGTATCTTGGCTATAACCACCAAGATCTGTACGTCTGAAGCATATACAAAGGGATTAGTGATTGAAGCCTTAAATGAAGCAGGTGCTGGAAAAAGAAATGAACTAGCAAAATACTCCAAAGCCTCACTCATTACAAGAATGCTAGAACAACCTGCAAAACCCACAACTTCAAAATCACCACTACCACAACCCATTAAACCAACTCCTTTACCCTCAAAACCAACAGCCGATGATGCATCCAAGAAGAAGAAGAGAAGGATGTTGAGGCTAGAAGAAGAAGAAGAAGAGGATGATGAGGAGGAAGATAGGCTGCCTCTTTCTGCAGTCCTAACTTTGCCTAAAGCCAAATCTATGCCCATCACTCCCACCTCACAGATGGAAACTGTGAGAGTAAAGATTGAAGAAGAGCAACTACAAAGGCTTCATGATGAGGAGATGCTAAAAAGTATAGATAAAACTTATGCTGCCTCCTCATCAATAATAAGTATGAAGAAAGAAGCTCTGAGACTGTACACCCTCGCCAACACATTTCAATATCAGAAAGAAAAGGTGAGGATGTGGCCTGATCCTAGGGTGGCTCACAGAATTGTGAAGAAGGACATTCCTGCACGATACAAGGGCCAGATAAAGAGGATCGTAGATGAAGAGATCACAGTGGTCCTTGTAGTATCACCCTGGGAGATTGTAGAAGACTTCAAGAAAGCTTATGAGACTAAACAGCCTCCCCAAAAGATGTTAGAGAACAGAGTGATCAAGAAGGGGTTAGTCTACAAGAAGCTTGAGAACTTCAAACAGAATGAGCTCAGTCTGTTACTCGAAGGTAATCATCCTGATGAGTTTGCCTACAGACAGATCACAACTGTTGAGCTCAAAAATGGCAAACAGGCCAAATACATCTCAGAGCTGTATGGGCGTGAAGGATTATTCGATGGTGAACCAGAGAATCTCACTATGGAAGAACAAATCATGTTTCTCAGAGCATACACCAGAGAATCCTACAGGCTCATACATGGGAAGTAAGTTTCATGGATGGGGGAACAGCTCAGTGTCCAATTCCCCAATACAGAGCTCCCATCCACACTTTGCCAACCAAATTATCAGGGACTTACTTCCAGGCCGGTGCTTATATGGGTCATCTTCTCAACTGATCAAGAAGGAAAAAGACCATCCATTTTGCCAACAATAAGTGGGACCTCAATAAAGTTAAAGGTTTTGGCTGCATTGGTTCAGGGGGAGTTTGTTGGACCAAAAGAACCAATGAGCCGGATCAGAAAACCTTTAAGTCCCACAGACGTCACAACAACTACTGAAGTCCACATCAGCTGAAGACAACAACTGAAGACAAAGTCTGAAGACACAAGTGCTGAAGACAAAGTCTGAAGACACAAGTGCTGAAGACAAAGTCTGAAGACACAAGTGCTGAAGACAAAGTCTGAAGACACAAGTGCTGAAGACAAAGTCTGAAGATGTTGTCACAACAGCTGAAGAGGACTTCTTCAGTAGTTGTGACGGTTTGCTTTCAGTAGTTTTATATTTTTTATTTTCAGTAGTTTTGTAAAACGACTGAAGAGTTTGTTCTTCAGTCGTTGTAGCATCAGTAGTTTTCTTTTTCAGTTGTTTCATGTTTTACACTTAACACTCTGACATGTTCTCAGTAGTTGTGAACATTTCAGTAGTTTGTTAAGAAGTAGTTATTTTTGTACTAGATCTGCTAGTAATCACCAACCCGTGATTACAGCAGTGATTGCACTCTATATAAGGAGTGCCAACCTTATTGTAACTGTGAATGATTGAGCAATAATATTGAGCATTATTGAAACATTCCAAATCACAGAAAATATTCTCTCGCATTTGTTACAAATAACACTCTCTTGCTATAACTTGACTAATTCATCTCTTCATTCCGCTGCATTACATTCTTATACCTCAAACTAGCACGGCTTATCACCCCCAGACAGATGGTCAGTCAGAAAGGACCATTCAGATGCTAGAATATATACTTCGGGCATGCGTCATTGACTTGGGAGGAAGTTGGGGTGATCACTTACCGATTAGCCGAGTTCTCATATATCAATAGCTACCTGTAAGGCCCGTTCCCGGGACGCCTACAGTTGGTCATTCATCGCACTCAAAACATATATTTACATTTTTCCTTTCATAAATAGTTGCAGCGGAAACATTAAAAACTTAATTTCATTCCATCAAAATACTTTTACACAATAGTACAATCGTCTTTTTAACAATATCATGACACATTTATTACAAAAGCGTTAAACATAAAGATGCTATCCAAAATACGCTGAGTAGCCGCCCCGTGCCATCCTCAGCAACATACCTGCCAACTGGAAACACATCAAAGTCAGCGTTGCTGAGTGAGTTCTAGTTTTATAATAAAACTTACTTTTCTTTCGTAAAACCGTTCTTTACTTTCTTTATAAAAACATACTTACATACATGCGTTCACACATCATATGTACATACAGATAATATCATTATTATCTTCGTCATTACGTTCATTACATTCATCATTCATCATTATCTTTCTCTTCATTCTAGATCCTGTCAGACTTTACCCTCTTCATGGCACACAGCCACGAATACTGAAGTCGAATGACAAGGATTCCATTTCATACATTATTAGGATCATTCGTTAATGTTCGTTTCATACGTTCATTCTTTCATTCATCTCTTTACTCATTACCCTTCCTTACTCGAATCTTGTCTTATGCAATATCCCCGACTCATGCTCGAAAGCTGATGTTGTGCCGGGACCCGCTCACAAGTCCCCGACTCATGTCCGAAGACTGACACAACACCGGGATACGCGACAAAGATCCCATATGAGTCAATCACCGGGATTGAACTCCATCCGAGTCTGTTGCAACACAAAGTCGCTCACCTCCTCATCTCGTCTCATGCACTATCCCCGACTCATGTCCGAAGACTGATACTGTGCCGGGGCCTGATAAACAAACCCCCGACTCATGTCCGAAGACTGACACAGTACCGGGATACGCGGCACGGATCTCATCATCCGTCCCTTTCATCATATGCAATACTCCCGACTCATGTCCGAAGACTGATACTGTACCGGGGCCTGCTCACAAACCCCCGACTCATGTCCGAAGACTGGCACAGTACCGGAGTATGCAACAAGAACCTCTTCCGAGTCTTTTGCGACACAGAGTCACTCACCTCATACATATGCTTGCAAGCCTTTCATTCATTCATTCATTAAGTCATTCATTCATTCATTAATGCATGCATTCATTCATTCATTAAGTTCCTCTTTTCCTTATCTTTCACTTTACGTTACATAATACTTTCATTACATTCATTAACGTTCAACGCAAAGCCATAGAAAGATAAACATACCAAACAAGGAACATAAACATAAACATAAACATACAGCATCATCACACATACGCATCAATCATACATCACATCACGCACATCATACATACTAAGCATCACACGCACCGTCGTGCCTAACATAACACATAACATCATGCATATTACCATCATCTCCATCAACATTATCGTCATAATCTCATCATCCTGCGTTACCTTATACCGTCCATGCCCTTCACATCGCCAGGAATTCCATCTCGGTTATCATTACTGAACACTTAGGCGAATGGGCATCTATGCGAATGGACCCTAGGCGAATGGACTATGTGCGAATGGACCTCTATGCGAATGGACTCCCAGTCGCATAACTTTCATGCGTATGGCCTTCAGTCGCATGACTTCAGGCGTATGGGCTTCAATCGGATACTCTTCATGCGAATGAACCTCAGTCGCATGGCCTCCAGGCGCATGGACTTCAGTCGCATGACCTCTGTGCGAATGAACTTCAGTCGTACCATCTCTCAATCGCATGACTCCCAAGCACATGAACTTCAGTCGCCTGACTTCGTGCGTATGGACCTCAGTCGCATAGCAAACGTGCGTATGAACCTCAGTCGCACCTCAATCGGCCGAATGGCCTCCAATCGCCCTCCAGTCGGTCGCCAAGCCCTAGCTGGTGCAGAGTGCAGTTAGGTCGACTGCAGCCGTGGGTTTTCGACCTCCAACCCCTTCCAAACCTCTTTTAAGCTCAAATCAACCCTTCTAAAGGTTAGGGAAACATACCATGACCTCATACAAGCATAACCAAGCAAGATATCGAGCCTCTAACGCATCATACACATACATACATACATCCAAACGGGTTTTCACCCAAAAACTCGAAAATAGGTTTTTGGACGTGTTCCAGCCCCAAAATCAGTTGAAAACGTGTAAAAGAGGGGTCCTAGAACTCACCTTAACGATCCCGTCGAATAGAGCTTCGATTTGACTCGCTCCACGTCGATTTTGGCTACTCGAACCAACCCGGGCCAACACTTCTTCTCTTTTCTCTTCTTTCTCTCTTCTCCTCTCTAGGCTGAAAATGGGGAGAATGGGAGTGCCTCCTCCCTTTTATACTCCCTTGCATCGAAGTTTCTCTCGTTGGCAGGTTTGGTCCCTCGACTTTGGACTTTATTTCTTTTTCTTCTCTCGTCGGCTACAAAGGAAATTTCCGGGTGTTACAAGTCCACCCCCCTTAAATGGGTTTCGTCCCCGAAATCTGTTGTTCCTTGAACCATTGCTTGGAAATTCTGTCTCATCTCTTTTCCAGTCTCTCACCTGGAGTTCAATCGCTCTACGTCGTTTATCACATTCGACTTCTGGTTTATCTCTGACTACTTCCCTCAAAACTGTGATCCTTCCGGGCTTCTCAGTCGTAGCCTCAGTCGCCTCAATATTTCCCAAACGTCGTTTGGTGCTCGGCCTTCACTTGTAGACAAGTAAGGCATCTACTCACTTACTCCATCATGTCACGCTTTGTTCCTAGCCACCAATAATCCTTACTCGCGATTCGATATATCTGTCGGCTGAAATATTGGTATATCCACGCACCTTACATCGGCCAAATAGACGATACGTCTACGTCTCATCGATTGCTATCTCCTTCATCTTATGATGTACGCCTATCCACTCAAGTCTGCCGTGAACGGTCTAGCAAGAACAAACATTTCCTCAATCCTCTAGGACATTTAAGTAACCTATCGGATTCATTAACAGCAATCTCTACATTGAAGGACTCATCAATGTTCCTTCTCTTAACATGCCACATTCTGCATTAAGTAGTAGGAACGAAACTACTACTAGCATGGCATTCAAATCATAAATGCACAAATTTTAAATTACCAGAAACGTACCTGACGTCGAGTCGAAGTCCGCTCTAGCCTCCTCTCGGTCATGGCAAAAGCTCTAACTTTCACCCTCTGTTCCCTTTCCTCGCACCGGAGCCTCCTGCCCTCGGCTTCTTACAATCCCTGCTCATGTGTCCGGTCTCGCCGCAGTCGTAGCACTTAGCCGTGCGGCAATCCCTCGCCCTGTGGCCTTCCTTCCCACACTGGAAACAGACGTTCAATCCCTACTTGCATTCCCCTTCATGGTCTCTACCACACTTTCTGCATACTTCTCCTTTTCTTTCTATTCGCTTCCGATCATCGTCCCTCAACGTCGTGCCTTCATTCAAAAATCCATCATCACTATCTCGCCTTCCTTTCCCCTTCTTAACATAGGCTCGCTCCTCCCCTTCGTCTGTCATCACCATCGCCCGCTCGTCGTACAATCTTCCCGCCAGGTCGACTGCTGACCTAAACGTGCTCGGTCGAGCAGCGATCATGTGCCTGCGGATGTCCGTCGGCAAGCCCTGAATATACCTCTTGATCTTTCGCGAAAGGGGTGTCACCTGATCCGGCACCAGCCGCGCCATTTCATTAAACTTGGTAGTGTATTGCTGATGCGTCATTGTTCCCACTTCCAGCATCAGGAACTCTCTTTCAACTTTATCCATCTCTCGGTGAGGACAGAACTCCTCAATCACCAGCTTCTTCAACTCTGACCATCTCATCCTTCCGATAGCCCTGCTTCCCTCAACTTGGACTATGTTGTCCCACCAGCACAAAGCTGAGTCCACGAAAGAGTGGGTAGCAAACTTTACTTTCTGATCCTCTCGGCACTCGCTGATATTTAAAACAGCTTCCATCTCCCTCACCCACCGGTGAGCAGCAGCAGCAGTGCCATTACCATCAAAAGTAAGGGGCTTGCATCGCTGAAACGCCCCATAGTTACAGCCTCGTGCCGCCTCCGGCGCAGGCTCTTCCTCTTCTTCTTCCTCTTCGTCATCGGAGAGAACCCTTTCAGTCTCGGGTCGTCTCCTTTCACCCGAAGGTCTACCCCTTTCCTTTCTCTCCTCTTCTCTAACAGTCTTTATCACTTCGGTCACTACAGACGATAGGATTGTCTGCAAGACTTGATGCACTTCTTCCACGACCGCCTCTCTCATCGAGGCCCTCTGATTAGCATTCTCATCACCGCCCTCAGGATGAGGGGTCACAGGTTCTTCGTGAACTACCCTTTTGGCCCTTGCCCTTCCTCTTGTGACCCGTGGTTCAGCACGACATCCACCGTCACCTCCACCACGAGAAGCTTTCGAAGATCTTCCACCAGCCATTCTCTAAACACACTGAAAGATTCAAACACTAACACGGTCATTCAAGGAACAGCTCAGTTTATGTTAAGTATAGTAAGTCCCTAATTACAGTGGCCAGTTGTGATTAGCCACTTACTTTACTCTTCATACTCCGAGCATTACCTATCCTGACTACATCAGTATCTAAATCTACCAGCCACACATAACCATATAACATGCGCACGTAAAACTGATTAACTTTACAAAAACATACCTGATGGCACGCAGCTACTCAGATTGGCATCCCATTCCCTTTTCGTCCCATTCTCAGTTTAAGATTAGGTTTTTGAAAATATTTACCCAATTCACTTAAACTTTGGCTCTGATACCAACTTGTAAGGCCCGTTCCCGGGACGCCTACAGTTGGTCATTCATCGCACTCAAAACATATATTTACATTTTTCCTTTCATAAATAGTTGCAGCGGAAACATTAAAACATAATTTCATTCCATCAAAATACTTTTACACAATAGTACAATCGTCTTTTTAACAATATCATGACACATTTATTACAAAAGCATTAAACATAAAGATGCCATCCAAAATACGCTGAGTAGCCGCCCCGTGCCATCCTCAGCAACATACCTGCCAACTGGAAACACATCAAAGTCAGCGTTGCTGAGTGAGTTCTAGTTTTATAATAAAACTTACTTTTCTTTCGTAAAACCGTTCTTTACTTTCTTTACAAAAACATACTTACATACATGCGTTCACACATCATATGTACATACAGATAATATCATTATTATCTTCGTCATTACGTTCATTACATTCATCATTCATCATTATCTTTCTCTTCATTCTAGATCCTGTCAGACTTTACCGTCTTCATGGCACACAGCCACGATTACTGAGGTCGAATGACAAGGATTCCATTTCATACATTATTAGGATCATTCGTTAATGTTCGTTTCATACGTTCATTCTTTCATTCATCTCTTTACTCATTACCCTTCCTTACTCGAATCTTGTCTTATGCAATATCCCCGACTCATGCTCGAAAGCTGATGTTGTGCCGGGACCCGCTCACAAGTCCCCGACTCATGTCCGAAGACTGACACAACACCGGGATACGCGACAAAGATCCCATATGAGTCAATCACCGGGATTGAACTCCATCCGAGTCTGTTGCAACACAAAGTCGCTCACCTCCTCATCTCGTCTCATGCACTATCCCCGACTCATGTCCGAAGACTGATACTGTGCCGGGGCCTGATAAACAAACCCCCGACTCATGTCCGAAGACTGACACAGTACCGGGATACGCGGGTCATCATATGCAATACTCCCGACTCATGTCCGAAGACTGATACTGTACCGGGGCATGCTCACAAACCCCCGACTCATGTCCGAAGACTGGCACAGTACCGGAGTATGCAACAAGAACCTCTTCCGAGTCTTTTGCGACACAGAGTCACTCACCTCATACATATGCTTGCAAGCCTTTCATTCGTTCATTCATTAAGTCATTCATTCATTCATTAATGCATGCATTCATTCATTCATTACGTTCCTCTTTTCCTTATCTTTCACTTTACGTTACATAATACTTTCATTACATTCATTAACGTTCAACGCAAAGCCATAGAAAGATAAACATACCAAACAAGGAACATAAACATAAACATAAACATACAGCATCATCACACATACGCATCAATCATACATCACATCACGCACATCATACATACTAAGCATCACACGCACCGTCGTGCCTAACATAACACATAACATCATGCATATTACCATCATCTCCATCAACATTATCGTCATAATCTCATCATCCTGCGTTTCCTTATACCGTCCATGCCCTTCACATTGCCGAGGAATTCCATCTCGGTTATCATTACTGAACACTTAGGCGAATGGGCATCTATGCGAATGGACCCTAGGCGAATGGACTATGGGCGAATGGACCTCTATGCGAATGGACTCCCAGTCGCATAACTTTCATGCGTATGGCCTTCAGTCGCATGACTTCAGGCGTATGGGCTTCAATCGGATACTCTTCATGCGAATGAACCTCAGTCGCATGGCCTCCAGGCGCATGGACTTCAGTCGCATGACCTCTGTGCGAATGAACTTCAGTCGTACCATCTCTCAATCGCATGACTCCCAAGCACATGAACTTCAGTCGCCTGACTTCGTGCGTATGGACCTCAGTCGCATAGCAAACGTGCGTATGGACCTCAGTCGCACCTCAATCGGCCGAATGGCCTCCAATCGCCCTCCAGTCGGTCGCCTAGCCCTAGCTGGTGCAGAGTGCAGTTAGGTCGACTGCAGCCGCGGGTTTTCGACCTCCAACCCCTTCCAAACCTCTTTTAAGCTCAAATCAACCCTTCTAAAGGTTAGGGAAACATACCATGACCTCATACAAGCATAACCAAGCAAGAAATCGAGCCTCTAACGCATCATACACATACATACATACATCCAAACGGGTTTTCACCCAAAAACTCGAAAATAGGTTTTTGGACGTGTTCCAGCCCCAAAATCAGTTGAAAACGTGTAAAAGAGGGGTCCTAGAACTTACCTTAACGATCCCGTCGAATAGAGCTTCGATTTGACTCGCTCCACGTCGATTTTGGCTACTCGAACCAACCCGGGCCAACACTTCTTCTCTTTTCTCTTCTTTCTCTCTTCTCCTCTCTAGGCTGAAAATGGGGAGAATGGGAGTGCCTCCTCCCTTTTATACTCCCTTGCATCGAAGTTTCTCTCGTTGGCAGGTTTGGTCCCTCGACTTTGGACTTTATTTCTTTTTCTTCTCTCGTCGGCTACAAAGGAAATTTCCGGGTGTTACACTACCATGCCAGCAACGACATGTCTCCTTATGAGATGCTATACGGTAGGAGATGTAGAACACCCGCTTGTCGGAGTGATATTGGCCATAAAGAGTTAGGGAGCGTCGAGGTGGTCGAGGCTACGATAGAAGCTGGAAAGGATCAACGCCTTTAGGAAGGAAGCTAAAGATAGGCAAAAGTCGTACGCCAATAAACGACATAGACTGATTGAGTTCCAGGTGGGTGATAGAGTTATGCGGAAAGTCTCACCTTGGAAGGCATCATTCGGTTTAGGAAGCGAGGAAAGTGGAGCCCAAGATACATAGGGCCTTTCCGAATCATTGCTCGAGTAGGAAAGGTGGCCTCTAGGTTGGAGTTGCCCAGTGAGTTAAGTGGAATTCATCCGACATTCCACGTATCTCACTTAAGAAAGTGCTTAGCCAAGGAGGATATGGTGGTGCCACTGGATGATATTGAAGTGATGAACGACTCAATTATGTGGAGCAACCAGTGGCGATCATCAATCAGAAGGAGAATAGGCTAAGGAATAAGGTGGTTCCCTTGGTGCGTGTACAGTGGAAGCACGGGAAGAGATCAGAGTCAACTTGGGAAGTTGAGGAGGAGATGAGGCAGCGTTACCCTCAACTATTCAACGACTAACAAGTTTCGAGGACGAAACCTAAATAAGGGGGGTGGACTTGTAACGCCCCGAATAAATTCTAAGCGAGCCAATTGATAATAATGGGCTTAGACGAGACCATTTAATGAATATAAGATGGATATGGGTTATAGACCGAGTTAACTCTGCGGGTTATGAGTTTGACGAGTTTAAGGTCCCGGGAACGCCTGGTATATATAAACGGATCAGTTTAAGCAGCTCTCATTTGCAACTCAAAACTCTAGTTCTAGAGAGAGAGTAGAGAGAGAAAGTAGAGAGAATTGAAGATCTAAGGCTCGATTGATCTTGGGATTTAAGATTGGTGTTCGTGAGCATCCAAACAACAAGAAAACGCCAAGAATCCAGGTAAGAAACATCATCTAATCGTTCCTTTTGATGTAAACCCGGATTCTAGGGTTTAGGGTTTTTGAAAGTGGTAAAGATCCGCCCAAAACTCACGTTTTTGTGTAAGAAAACATGTAAAAAGCTTAGAAATAGCTTATTGGGTGAGAAACCAAGGTTTTGGATGTAAAATATTAAAGTTTTGGGTCAAAAATGGGTTGGTTCGTAATTTTCAGCCCGTTCTGCGAAACTGGGTGTTCATCCAGCGAAATTAGATATTCGTCCAGCGAAACTGTGGATCTTCCTGCGAAATTATAGTTTCGCAGGTAGTTTCGCAGACATGGTTTTCCAATGAAAGTTGGGCGAAACGGGCAGCGAAACTGGCAGTGAAGATGCCAACGAAACTGCCAGCAAAGATGCCAGCGAAACTAGCAGCGAAACTGCTGGCGAAATTAGGCAGAAATTAACTCCTTTGAGTGTTAACTTATCTGTAGGTTGTGTAGTGCAACCCTTTCTTTTAAAGCTCGATTGAGAAGCAACTCATCGAGTTCAGGTGAGTCTAGATCCCCTATTTATAAGTTTTCCATGTTTTGGGGCTATTATGCATACTTAATTTGCGTTTTTAAATGACAAAGATTTTAAGGGTTTTAACCGGAGAATGATTTTTCTATAAGTAAATGTGCTATATAAATCTTTAAATATAAAAATTTTTGCGCTGACCTGGCAGCCCGGCCCCATCCAGGGGCGTTGCCTCTTGGACCCAACTAGGGGCTGCTGCCCCTAGGACCCCGCTGTCAGGGGCTGCCGCCCCCGAACCAACGCTATCCCGCGGAGGGTCGGTTATGTTTTGTGATGACTAGTACTTGGTATGTTGTGTACTTAATACGTTAATTATTATATATTAAAGTGGAAGATAATATTAATGAAAAGCAAAACTTAATGAATGTTACCCCCGGGCCCGTTTGATGATGTAAAGTCTTGCAAGCACTATGATAGACGTCACTTATGTGAGTCTGATTTATGATGATGGATCCGTATTCATGAGCGGGCTATGTGCCTTGCAGTGTGGATCAACTGTCGGGGGTTAGCTACCGTTTCATGTGTACCGACAGGGATTGGCATTTGTTGTCGAACAACATGGAGCTCTTGCTTTGTGCAATCTCGTATATGATGAAAGTAAGATAATGAAAGAATGAAAGATAATGATGAAACATGCTTATTATGATCAATAATGTTATGTACTATGTTTTATGCATGGTCATTATATGAAGGATAAAGTTTATACTTTCTTATATTATTTTAAACTAGAACTCACTCAGCGAAGCTGACTTTTATGCATAATAGTTGGCAGGTAAACGCTGATGCTGGGGATGGCACCATGGAGCTACTTGGAGACCAATGGATGACATCCCTGTTTATGAGATCTTTATTGTATTTTCAAACAATGCACTATGTTGTTATTCTATTTAAAGATAAATGTATGAGTACAATATGATTTCCAAGTTTTAAATGCATGTTTATTTAACTCCGCTGCAATGTTTTGATTATGGAAAATGATTTTATGCTATGATTAACCAACTGTGAGGTTTTCCGGGAACGGGGCCTTACATATTGGAACTAGATGGCTATACAAAAACAAACTGGATGATAGAGGGATTATTGTATGAAACAAAGCAAGGTTGATTGCACAAGGATACACTCAAGAAGAAGGAATAGACTATGATGAAGTTTTTGCACCAGTTGCAAGAATTGAGGCCATAAGAGTGTTTTTGGCCTATGCCTCATATAAGAAGTTTACTGTGTATCAGATGGATGTCAAGTGTGCATTCTTATATGGGAAAATTGATGAGCAAGTTTATGTGTCACAACCCCCCGGATTTGAAGATCCTCATTATCCTCATGGGGTATACAAACTAGATAAAGCCTTGTATGGTCTTCATCAAGCACCAAGAAAATGGTATGAAACACTATCATCTTTCTTACTCAAGCATGGCTACAAAAGAGGAACTATTGATCAGACACTTTTTCTCAAACAAAAACATCAAGATCTCTTAGTAGTTCAAGTATATGTTGATGACATTATATTTGGATCAACTAATAAGAGATTGTGTGTGAATTTTGAAGAGTTGATGAAATCTGAATTTCAGATGAGCTCAATGGGTGAATTAACCTTCTTCCTTCGCCTTCAAGTTCATCAAAAAGCAGATGGAATATTCATCAACCAAGAAAAATACATACATCAAATTCTGAAGAAATACAATCTTGCTGATGTATCCTCATGCAAAACACCAGCATCAACAATTGATGAGATTGCTCCTGATCCCTCTGGAAAATCTATTGATCAAAAATTATATAGATCAATGATAGGTTCACTTATGTATTTAACTGCCAATAGACCTGATATTATGTTTGCTGTGTGTGTATGTGCTAGGTACTAATCTGATACCAAGGAATCACATCTCAATGCTATAAAAAGAATTTTTAGATACCTCAAGGGAAAACCAGGACTTGGTCTTTGGTATCCAAAGGATGGAGACTTTACACTCTACTCATACTCAGAGAGTGACTATGGTGGATTATGTAAGTAACAGAAAATCAACAACCGGTGGATGTCAATTCATTGGACCAAGGCTAGTATAATGGCAGTGCAAGAAACAAACCAATGTTTCTGTATCCACAGCTGAGGCTGAGTACATTGCTGCTTCAGCTGGTTGCTCTCAAGTTCTTTGGTTGCAAAACCAATTTCTTGACTATGGTTACAATTTTCTTCAAACTTCTATCTATATAGACAATTCTGCTGCTATGTTTATCACTGCTAATCTGTGCAACATAGTAAAACAAAACATATTGAGATAAGATATCATTTTCTGAGAGATTGCTCAGAAAAGGGGTTGATTAAGTTAGTCAAAGTGGATACATCAAATCAGCTTGCTGATTTATTCACTAAAGCCTTTGATTCAATCAGATTTAATTTTCTGATTGAGTCTCTAGGCATGATTAACTTAGATTAATCAAATTTAAACAAACAAAATGCTGTGTAATGATGCATCAGCATGACATATGTATGTGAAATGATAGTATACTATAGCTTTGTCTATTCCTGAATAAATAAATAACAATAAATCTCAGCAAGCTTCTTGATATGTGAGTAGATTCATCTTGAGTGGAAACTAAACTGAGTGCATGCCAAACATAATACTAAATGATTGTTTGTTGGAAACTTCATTTTGAGAATACAAAGTGAGTCTTATCCTAATGTGATCAAATCACTCATCTAAACACACTATGTAAAAAACTTTATAATATCTATCTTTGCAAATCATACTCCCTCTGTTTTGTGTGAACAAAGACCTGGGTGTATGATCACCATACTGAATATCAGTTGCAAAAGGTGAAAAGATCATGATCCTCATCATCCCTCTGTTTTGTGTGAACAAAGACCTGGGTTAAAGGCACCTCTGTTTTACGTGAGTAAAGACCTGGTGACCTGATGATGATCATATCTAAAGCTTTCAAAAGAATCCTATGTGATCAACTGTATATTATCTTGAGCTTTTACATCAATGCATCAATGAGATGTCAAATGCATCTCAAGATAGATCTTATAACTTAAAGTACATAGTCTTAAGTGTGAAAAGTGATGATTTGACTTGCAAAGGGAGGACAAAACCTTTGTGAATTGAATGTTAAGCCCATAACAGTTATTTTGAAATCAATATGAAAACATGATAAACAGCATGCCTAGTTGATACATGAGCTCTTGTATGCATTTATGTGGACAATATACTGAAGGAAATGATCTGCCCAAGATATATATTAAATTGATGTGGCTAGTGTGATATGATCCAAGTCGGGTCATACCAAATAACAAGCCAAACAAACACCGACAAATATTTATTTGTTGATTAGATCAAACAAATAAATATAAACACCAATTTAGAAACCGGGTTTTCTAAATCATTGCTTTTGCAAATGAACAAGTTTATATATATATTTGTTCATATGGGATTATTTGTTCATTTTTTAAATTAGTTAGACAATGACAAATAATAGTGTGTGTGTTAGTGATATAAAATTAAAATGGTTTAATTTTACATCATAAGGGTGCAAGAGTGTTTTTAGTTTATATTAAAAATTTGAAACAAAAGGGAGACAAAGGGAGCCAAAATCGGCCGCCCCTTTGTCTTGGTTCCTCCCCCTTTTTTAGTTCCAAGGACATGCAATTACTTTCCCACTTCAACACTCTTGCATCCTCTTCTCTTCTCACACACACACACTTGAGAAGCTCTCTCCATATCTCTCTCTATCTCACGGTTTTGAAAGAAAAAGAGCAGAATTTTCAGCTTCAAAAAGGGGTTTTGGTTGCTGAAAATTTGGTGTCAAGCTTCCTAGCAATCAAAGGTGTTTGTACAAGCTTGGGGTATCACTCCTTGAGGTTTTCTTGGTTGAAAACTCAGCCACAAAGTCATCTTTCACAGCTCATATCTTTGGGTTTTAGGAAGCTACAAAGGTTGTATATACTTCTTTGTATCTTTTGTTCTATATTGTATGCATGTATAATGATCCATGGCTTGGGGTTCTTTATTAAATGGTTTAATAATCATCTTATCAACATGTTTTAAAACATATATTTTCCGCTGCGTTTTTCATATAAACAAGATTATATGAGCTTTGATAAACATGTTAAAACCCCTACAATGGCATCAAGAGCCACTTATACATATGCATACATGTATTTACTCCCTAGTTCACGGTTTTGTGGTGCTTGACACCAAAAATCCGTGAGTTAGGGGCTGGATTTTGACCCCCTTTGGTGTTTTAAAGATGCTTCTTTATGCATATAAGGATCTTTAAAACTCTAGATTATTAGATGTTTATTTATATGTTCTTAACCCATTTGTTCTTGGTTTATGTTGGCCAAAAACATGGGCTATAAGGGGCTGCCAAAATCGATCATCTTGTGTATGTTTGATCATGTTGTTGTTGATTATGCATAACAAAGCCTAGACCATTTGGATTGAATGATTGGTTGTCATGTTATATTCATTTGGGCATGTAATAATTTATTTTTGTTTCAAGTCTTGTTTTGTAATCTATTCATTCATATGGTTGTAATAAATAGATTAGGAGTTTATCTTTACTAGAAAAATGTATTAGGATACATATTTGTAAGGATGCTCAAGATCAAGACTTGAAGAAAAGATGGACAAGAAGAAGATGCTTGAAGATGTGGATTCAAGTGGGAGTTCCTTTTGTCAACCATGTGTCATGTTCTTAACCCTTAGGACAAGACCTTTTGACACACTTGTTTTGGCTAAACAAGTGTGCTCAATTTAGTATGCTTTGTTATGCATATATGAATTGTTTGGTTATGCTTGGTTGAATGCTTATGATGTTGTTTTGTTTTGGATATTTGGATGTCATTATCAAACCATCAACTAGAACAAGCTATTACAAGAAATTGGTTCTCAAATCATTAAGCAAAATAGAATGGTTCTATAAAAGGAGTTAATGGTTTGCAAAAATAAAATGGGTTTTATTTATAAAAACCAAATGGGTACCATATGGTTGAATGCATACAATCATATAGTACATGGACTTTTCTAAAACAAGAATTGTGAAATTATAAATCCCTTTTGAAAAACAAGTTAAACACCATCTTTTACACAAACACTTAGGTTACTTGCAAACTCTTAGTGGGAAAAGGTCACCTAACCACTGTGAGGGAATTGTAACTTGTGAGAGTGAGAATGCCATGTTTGTGGGATAAAGGTCACCTAACCACTTATGTGGTAAAACTCCTGTGTGTGTAAGTAGTAGGACGACTTGATTTATAAAATATATTGAATGGATCACCTAAAATGTGTTTTTATAAAAGGTGTTGATGGGGTAAACATGCCGTTATAAAACTAAGATGTTCAAACGATCCCATACCATTAGAAGTTGCAATGGGTTGCAATTGTCATTTATGACTACCTTGTTTATTTAAATAATGGGATAAGGTCACCTAACCAATATTTAAATATAACGTTGGATTCTAAAAAAAAAAATTTTTAATAGTCTATGAGACGTAAAGGGTATTAATAAATGAAATATATAATTACATCAACGATTACTAAAATGGAACTTTGTAAAATCTTGTAGATGGCCGACCACACCAACGCTAATAACGATGTACCAAACCAAAACAACCAATCTCTTAGGGCGATCCTTCAAAGGGATCGTCTAACACCTAACAACTTCATGGATTGGTACCGCAACTTGAGAATTGTTCTCAAGCAAGAAAAGCGGGCCTACATTCTTGATGATCCCATCCCCGATGAACCTAACGAGGAGGATGTGGAGGCCTATAATGATTGGGTTAGATATACGGAAGACTCCATCCAAGTCTCTTGCTTAATGTTAGCAAGTATGACACCCGAACTCCAAAAGGAGTATGAGCTCCATGGAGCCTATGACATGATCACTCAGTTGCGGGAAACGTTCCAGCAACAAGCTAAAGTGGAGCGCTTCGAAACGGTTCGAGCGCTTCATGCATGTCGGATGGAGGAATCCCAATCAGTTTCATCTTATGTTCTTAGATGAAAAGCCACATCGACCGCCTTCAAAGGCTAAATTGTCCTGTCAAAGGAGTGGCCACGGATTGATCCTTAATGGCCTAACTAAAAGGTTTGAGGCATTCGTCATGAATTACAACATGAACGGATGGGACAAGAGCATAAATGAACTTCATTCGATGCTCAAATCAGCTGAGGCGGGAATGGGTGGGTAAAAGGGTTTTACCGTTCTCACCATTAATGAAGGTGGGAGAAGGAAGAGGTCTCTACCCCTTCCAAGGCAAATGTTGCCAAGGAAAGGGGCACGTTGGAGGAAAGGGGAAGATGGTTGTTAGGGCGGAACCTCAGAAGCCCAAGGAGAAGAAGCAAAAGGTTGTTGTAAACGACCCATGCTTCAAATGTGGTGAGATAGGGCATTGGATGAGAAATTGTCCAGTCTATCTCAAAGAGTTGAGAGAAAAGAGGGATGCAGGGCAAACCTCAGGTATAATTTACATGATACATGTTGAGCTAAATGTTATTTCTTCTAACACATGGGTATTAGATACCGGATGTGGAACTCACATTTGCAATTTATTGCAGGGGTTCAAAAGAAATGAGCATTATGCAAGGAAATGGGAATAAGTCTCTTCATGGGCAATGGCAATGGTGCAAAGGTTCACATTGAAGCCCAAGGCAGGAGACTACATTTTGAAGCTTCCAGGTGGTTTGGAAGTTATTTTTTAAACAATGTATTATATGCTCCTAGTTTGACTAGGAACATAATATCTGTTTCCCGTTTAAGACAATGTGATTATGATTTCAAGTTTGTTGACAATGATATTCATGTTTCTTTAATCATGTATTTTATTTTAAGGCTATACCTTGTAATGGTATTTATGAATTGGTTCATGAAAACGTAACATATGATAGCTGAATACCAAGCAAACACCAAAAGACTCAAATTAGATTTGAGTGATACCTACCTTTGGCATTGCCGTCTTGGTCATATAAACAAGAACGTATACAAAGACTTCAAAAGAATGGTTTTTAAAAACAAATGAATGTTATTCATTTGATATGTGTATGTGAATTTTGTTTACAAGGTAAAATGACTAAGGCACCTTTTAGTGGAACTAACGAAAGGGCAAAAGATTATTAGTATCATACATTCGGATGATGTGGTCTTTTAAGCCAATGACTAGGAATGGTGAAAGATACTTCATACCTTTACCGACGATTATAGTCGCTATGGGTATGTGTACTTATTAAGACACAAGATGAAGCTTTTGAAATGTTCAAAATCTTCAAAGAATGAATAGTAAAAAATTCAACTCACCAAGTCAATTATAATTCTCCGCACCGATAGAGGGTGGCGATACTAAGTGATGTTTTTCGAGATAATCTTATGAGTTGTGGGATTGTCTCACAACTCACTCCACCTGGAACACCACAACATAATGGTGTGTCTGAGAGGAGGAATCGAACCTTATTGGATATGGTTCGATCTATGATGGCTAGAAGCACATTACCTCTATCATTTTGGGGTTTCGCTTTGCTCTCCGCGGCCCGTATTCTGAATATGGCCCCAACCAAAAAGGTGGAAAAGACACCTTTTGAGATATGGCATGGAAGAGTTCCATCCCTATCGTACTTAAGGGTCTGGGGTTGTGAGGCTTATGTTAAGACTCCCACCCCAAACAAAATAGATGTCCGATCCACCAAGTGTATCTTTGTTGGATATCCTAGAGATTCTATGGGATATTATTTCTATGATCCACTGGAACAAAAAGTGTTTGTTGCCAGAAAGGGTGAGTTCTTAGAAACTAAGTTCCTTATGGAAGGAACTAGCAGTAGAATAGTGGATCTTGAGGAGGATCAAGAAACACAGCCCGATGCACGTTTGGTTGAAACTAGCACTCAACATGAGGATGTTGAGGATGATCAAGCGGTTGATCAATACACACAAAACGTTCGCAGAAGTGGTAGAACTAGTAATCCACCTGAAAGATACGGATTTTTCATGGATGGATGCTATGTGGTGGATTCAGATGAACCAGCCACATATCATGATGCAGTGTCCAATTTGGATTGTGACAAATGGCTTGAGGCCATGAACGTTGAGATGCAATCCATGTATGACAATCAAGTTTGGGAACTTGTTGAGCCACCTCTTAATTCCAAAGTAGTTGGAAGTAAGTGGGTTTTCAAGAAGAAAACCGATATGCATGGAAACTTGGATACTTACAAAGCTAGACTTCTAGCAAAGGGTTTCACTCAAACTCAAGGGGTTGATTATCATGAAACCTTCTCACCTGTTGCAATGCTTAAGTCTATAAGGATATTGTTTGCCATAGCAGCTCATTATGATTATGAGATTTGGCAAATGGATGTCAAAACCGCTTTCCTAAATGGATATCTTGAGGAAGATGTCTATATGGTTCAGCCTAAAGGTTTTGTCGATCCAAAATATCCCAATAAAGTATGCAAGTTAATGAAATCAATCTATGGATTGAAACAAGCATCAAGAAGTTGGAATCACCGTTTTGATGATGAAGTAAAGAAATTTGGCTTCATCAAAAACGCTGATGAGGCTTGCGTGTATAAGAAGGCTAGTGGGAGCACAATAACCTTCCTAGTATTATATGTTGATGACATACTACTGTTTGGAAACGACATTCCAACCATGGAAGGTGTAAAAACCTGGCTTGGAAGTTGTTTTTCCATCAAGGATCTTGGTGAAGCCGCCTATATTCTGGGAATAAAGATCTATAGGGATAGATCAAGACGGCTAATTGGTTTGAATCAAAGTGCATACATTGACAAAATCTTGAAAAGGTTCAAGATGGAAAACTCTAAGAAAGGTACTGTACCTATTCAAAGAGGGACAATATTGAGTACAACTCAATGTCCAAGCTCCAAGGAGGAGCAAAATAGAATGAAGGCAATCCCATATGCATCTGCTATAGGATCCATCATGTATGCAATGATATGCACTAGACCAGACGTGTCATGCGCTTTAAGCATGACAAGTAGATACCAGCAAAATCCTGGTGATAGTCATTGGATGGCTGTCAAGAACATTCTGAAGTACCTAAGGAGGACTAAGGACATGTTCTTGATCTACGGGTCTGGTGAAGAGGAACTCGTTGTAAAAGGTTACACGGATGCGAGTTTCCAAACCGATCGAGATGATTCACGATCTCAATCGGGGTACATCTTTATTCTGAATGGGGGAGCTGTTTCTTGGAAAAGCTCAAAGCAAGAAGTCGTAGCGTTGTCCACTATAGAATCAGAATACGTCGCCGCTTCAATGGCAGCACAGGAAGCTGCATGGCTGAAGAAATTCATAGCCGATCTAGGGGTAGTCCCTTCCATTCAGGATCCCCTAGAGATCTTTTGTGACAACGAGGGTGCGATTGCTCAAATCAAGGAACCTCGTGCTCATCAAAAGACTCGGCACATTGAACGGAGATTCAACTACATAAGGGATGAAGTTGAAAAAGGAAAGATATGTATTCGCAAAGTCCACACTGATAAAAACGTTGCGGATCCACTCACAAAACTCCTTGAAAAGGCAAAGCATGAAGGTCATGTTTGTGCCATGGGACTTAGTTATTCAAGTGACTGGGTTTGATGTTGTATTTTGTATTTGGATATTGGAACTAATGTTATTTGACTTAATTATATGGTTATAATTTCATTTGTTTTTTCTATTTTAGCATGTTTAAATCCGCGAATAAATGAATTATTCTCAACGTCCGTAGTCGATCATACTTGTGGGAACAACTATGAATGTAAGACTATAATGAACTTGGATTGGTTGATATTCATAAGGTATGAATGCAGAGCAAGAGGTTGCTACCAAGGTTCATTGATATCTATGGGATATAGATATTGGACTGACCCGCTCTCAATTATTTCTGCATGGAATCTTTCTGATTAGTCATAAGAGATTTTGAGTAAAGGCGAATATCATTGTATCCTCAGACCTGAGATACATATTGGGTCTTGATATTCACCAAGTATTGTACTTTGACTTAGTCCTTTGCTGTTTGATAAGGCAGTACATAAGGCTGAGTTCAGGTATGACATGAGGTGATTGTGAGAGACGTATGTAGTCAAGATGGAATTTGTTCCTCTTATTCGTTGAGAGTTAGATGTCTAAGGCCTGTTAAAGTTAAATCATCGGAGAATGACTATTCTGTGTCTCTTGGATTTAACATGACATCTGCAACAAAGGATAGATGATTAATTCACCTAAAACATATTCAAGTAAGGTACTTGAAAAGGATGATGTTATTCAATGGCACTTAGTCATATACATTAGGGGTAGCAAACCGTTGCTAGGCGTTACTTGCTGCTTGCATCAATCTTCTATAATCTTGTGCAAGTGGGAGATTGAAGGAAATGATCTGCCCAAGATATATATTAAATTGATGTGGCTAGTGTGATATGATCCAAGTCGGGTCATACCCAATAACAAGCCAAACAAACACCGACAAATATTTATTTGTTGATTAGATCAAACAAATAAATATAAACACCAATTTAGAAACCGGGTTTTCTAAATCATTGCTTTTGCAAATGAACAAGTTTATATATATATATTTGTTCATATGGGATTATTTGTTCATTTTTTAAATTAGTTAGACAATGACAAATAATAGTGTGTGTTAGTGATATAAAATTAAAATGGTTTAATTTTACATCATAAGGGTGCAAGAGTGTTTTTAGTTTTATTAAAAATTTGAAAACAAAAGGGAGACAAAGGGAGCCAAAATCGGCCGCCCCTTTGTCTTGGTTCTTCCCCCTTTTTAGTTCCAATGCCATGCAATTACTTTCCCACTTGAACACTCTTGCATCCTCTCTCTTTCTCTCACACACACACACACTTGAGAAGCTCTCTCCATATCTCTCTCTATCTCACGGTTTTGAAAGAAAAAAAGCAAAATTTTCAGCTTCAAAAAGGGGTTTTTGGTTGCTGAAAATTTGGTGTCAAGATTCCTAGCAATCAAAGGTGTTTGTACAAGCTTGGGGTATCACTCCTTGAGGTTTTCTTTGTTGAAAACTCAGCACAAAAGTCATCTTTCACAGCTCATATCTTTGGGTTTTAGGAAGCTACAAAGGTTGTATATACTTCTTTGTATCTTTTGTTCTATATTGTATGCATTTGTATAATGATCCATGGCTTGGGGTTCTTTATTAAAATGGTTTAATAATCATCTTATCAACATGTTTTAAAACATATATTTTCCGCTGCGTTTTTCATATAAACAAGATTATATGAGCTTTGATAAACATGTTAAAACCCCTACATATACTTGCAATCAGAACTTGTTCAGGTATCAAATCAACAAAATAAGTCACCAAGAAGAGGCTTAGTATTATAATATGATCCCATCATATGTGTATATATATCTGCTCATTATCATACAGTTAAAAATCATGTTATTCCTCTTAAAGAAATTTATGATAAATGCTTAAGTTCACCATTAATCACAAATTTAGGAGGAGTAGAATACATGAAAAAGTATCTCAATCAACAGCAGCAATGTCTATATCATTATCAATTTGAAGTAATTGGAATCTGAGCATCATCTTAGCTTGTTGATACATGAAAATTTTAGTAAAAATCATAATTTTAAACTTTCTTGTACTAAATTGCCATGTATATAAAGCCAACAAGGTCCTAAAGCAATAAATGGTTCTAACCAATGGAGTTGGGCCATACATACAACAATACTTCTCTGCATTGTGCTACTTTAAGCATCAGCAGAAGCTACAATGTGGAAATCAATCTTAAATGTTTATCCGTAGATTGGTAAACTACGGATGAATAAAGATCAACAAGTAATTTAATGTTACAATTTCACATCATCAGCAGATGTTGTTGATCCGTAGATGTTCTGCGGAAGAATACATTGAGGATCCCACTTAATTAATGAGAAATTAATTCTACGGAAGAATACATTGAGGGTCCCACTTAATAAATGAGATAAAATTAATGTGTCTGAGAGTATAAATAATGTGGTTTGACTTGTCAAATTCATTATTCGCTTTTTCAGCTCACTTTTCAGACCTAGAAAACCTCACTCAACAAAATTTTCCCACTTCCTCAACATTCAAAATTTACCAAATCAAAACCTTAAGCAAACATATATCTGTGTTCTTAATCTGCTGTTATTAAGGTAAAACATGTCGTAATATTCAAGAATGAACCATTCGATTCTTGTTTTATCTCACAACTGTTCGTATTCTCATATCAATAATGTGATTTTTAACGAAGTCTTTTCTTATGAACAGATGGATAGTCGATTCGCGAGAGAACACAATGTGTGTGCCTTCTTAAACCCTGACAATCCTGTGTCAGAAGGGTGTCAAGAAATTATCAGATATCTAAGAAGATCGAGGCTGTTCTATGCCCTATCAGCAGAGCCGGTGATTTATCGATCACATATCACTGATTTATGGAATTCTGCATACATAGAAGAAGATGGTGAAGGTATTATTGCTGAAGTTAAGAATCGAAGGCTGAGAATTGATGAACAAACAATAAGAAGGGTTCTTGAACTAGGAGATGTTGAAGCCGGACACCCTGATGTGTTTGAAAATGAATACATAGAAAAGGTTTTTCTCATAATGGGGTATGATGGTGACTTTGAAAAAGGAGAAATCAAGAAGGGAAGACTCTGTAAGCCATACAGATTTCTGTGTCACACTTATCTGAAGTGCATTTCAAACAGAAATCTCTGGGCTTGATAGATTTTCAAGACATATATCATCTGGTATCATTGGTATTTTTGAGGGAAGAACATACAATTACTCAAAGTACATCTTCAACTGTCTGTGTGATCACATTAAAGTACAGAAGGCTGATAAGATGTATATGTTTCCAAGGTTCATTCAACTTATCATTAATGCGGATTTGCCTGGAACTTCTGTGGAGGGTGGTGTGTTTATTCAAGCACACCTTGGCAGATCTGTGCTGAACAAAATTTCTGGGAAATATGAAGGAGGTGACATGGACATGTTTGCACATGTGATTGATGCTACTGCAGACATTCCTCAAGAGCTTGTGTGGGAAAGTGAATAAGAGAACTCTGCAACTAACTCTGCTCAAGACACTCACTCACCAGATACATCACCCATACATCAGCAATCTCCAGCCAGCCAAAACACAGAACCAATCTCACCTATCCACCCTCAATGACCAAAACAACAACAAAAACACCCCAACCACAATCTCCAGCCAGCCAAAACACAGAACCAATCTCACCTATCCTCCATCGATCACCAAATCAACAACAAACACCTCAACCACAATCTCCAGCCAGCCAAAATACAGAACCAATCTCTCCCATTCAACCCCAATCACCAAATCAGCTTCAAATGCAAATTTATCAACAACCTCCAAATCCTGAAAATTCAGCCACTAAGAGTATTTGCACTGGGGAGACAGAATTAGTCTCACAAGCAAGTACAGTTAAACTGTCATTATCCAAAACTAAATCCCCTGTACTCTTAAATGAAACTGAACAAGTATCTCCAGTGACTGATCATCAACAAAAACACCTCATCAAGAACTTGTAGATCAAGACATTAAACCCAGTTCAAGCTCAGCAAGTGTTGATCCGAAAGAAGTTAAAGATGATGAGGTTGATTCTCAACATCAGGAAGTAGATGCAGAAGCAGACTATGTTGATATTATTGCCTACAATGAAGATGATCTAAGTGATAATGATATCCCTGTCAGCAAGAGCTATCTGGTTGCTGAGTACAACAAGCTGGTGCTAAAATCAAACAAAGAAAGCAAAGAATACAAGAACTGAAGGGAATGATCAAAGAAAAGGATGAAGAGTTGATGAGAAAACAAGCAAGAATAAAAAGACTGAGAGAAGATGCTCAAAGCGATAAGGAAGTCATTGATGCTTTACTTGATAAGGAAGCTGAGCTTAAAGAGTCAGCAGCAACTGAAAAGAAAGAAAAGGAAAAGATAATGATGAAGTTTGAACAAGCAAATAGCACTATGACTGCTCAGTCAAATGTGATAAAGAGAAAAGAAGAAGAGATTGAGCAGCTGAAAATGAAGATCAGTATATTAGAATCTAATGCTAATGCTTCAACTGCTCAAACAAAACAATCTACTGAGGCATCAAAAGAGCTGATTCTGTAGTCAAGAAAGAGAAAGTATCTTGGTACTGCAGAGAAGAAGATAACTGTTGATGAAAGTACTTCCAAGAAACACAAGCTCACATCTCCTGAACACACACCTTCAGTAGATTTATCTACTGTGAAGTCTATGTCTCACCAGGATGATGAAAGTGACAAAGAGTGGAAAGAGCTGATCAATGAAGACTCTCCACCAGAACAAGAAGTTTCAAAGGCTGATGATCTTCTGACTACAAAAGACATATTAGAAGAGAGGCCTGAATCAACCATGTTCATGACACTTATAAACCATGGTTTTCCTTATGACATGGTTTAGAGACTAAACATGACTAAGATGAAGAATCTGTTGAAAGAATTTGAGCTTGCATGCTTTATGATTCCAAATTGTGACTATGAAGCTTTCAGCACCTTTCAATCCATTCAGAAGACAAAGAAGGAGTTGGGACATTGTGACACAACTAAGCTGCGCAAATACAACCTGACTTGCTGGTTACAAGGCCATAATTACAAACCACATGAGCTTAAAGGAAGATCAGTAGGAGAACTTAGAAGGATGATGGAGCATGTGATGAAAGTTGAGCTGGATACTGGTGTAAGATTCAGAACTGAAGCTCCACATCCATCTTATGTGGAACAAAGCAAACTTCCTGCTGAACCTATAACAGTTGAATCTAAAGATCAGCACAAAAAGGGAAGGACAAATTGATCAGAGAGCCAAGAGAAGTAATACCTGGCAAAGTATGGCCACTTGGGACTACAGTGAGGGACATAACCGAGCAGAAGTCCACTCTGATTCAACTGATAGACCACCTCACAACTCCCAGTTCTGTGGAAGAAAACAGGATCATGGCCTGGAAATATGATCCAGACTGGGATTGTGTCATTATTAAAAGAACATCTGGAAGAGTTGAATACTTCCATGATGTACTCTTAGTGGTGAGTCTGCCAGAGAATGACATCAAAGATCTTTAAAGTCTAATCATCAGCAATTATCCAATTCACCCTAGAGGAAGAGACTTCTCAACTCTAGTAGGAAAGTTGAAGACTAAATTTAAAGATGATGTTCTGATAGAAGCTAATAGAGAAGATATAGAGAATCAGAAGAGAATCAAAGGGCCCAAAGATACAAGTCCAATGCCTCAGAACATGTAGATGATGAATTATTGAAGAGGGTTGGCTACAAAAGTAGAAACAAAGCAGCAATCAAATGCATTGAAGGGACTCAATTCACATACCCAATCACTGAATGGGGTTATGTTGAGAAGACAAAGGAGTTGGTCCTACTGAGAAATGCTGAGAACAAGAAAGCTGACAGGATCAGGATCTTTGATCCTGTGGAAATCAAACTACTCCACCCCAGCTACACCTCATATCTCAATGACAAATTCTTTCCCAAGCTGACTGATGAAAAAGCACAAAATGATCTGTTCCTGCGTGTCCATGTGATCCAAGTAATTGACAAACTACATGCCAAAGCCTACAAAAGAAGATGATTCAATGCTGGACTACTGAAGGGAACAACTTTGATGAAGTAATAGAACTCAGAATGTCAGAGCAAGATGAGCTAGAAGTGGTGAATAACAACAATATGTTAGACACACTCACTACTGAAGAAGATGTTCTAGGAATCAGTTTTGAGACTCTGAAGAAGTTCAGCAAGATGAAGATCAACTACAAGTATGATGATTAGAAGACTGATGTGTCTTACTTCTACAATAAAATCATTGCCAGAGTCAAGGATCTTTCAGTTTTGAAGAACTGATTGCAAGTATCTAAGCCTAAGGGGGAGTATTGTTAGGTCTAGAATCAGGAGATCTAGTTCATTATGTATAGGCTTAGTACTTGAATTAATATCTGTAATGAACTTTTTGTAATTCATCATTGTGTATGCATTAAACATTATAATTGGTCAATTTATGAAATTGACCAAGTGTAAGAAACATCTACGGATGAACATTTTGTTCTTCAGTAGATATATTTCTTACAAGTAATTTTACATCCGAAGATCTTCTGCGGATGAACAACCAGACAAGTTTCCTTCGGAAGAACAATTTTCCTACGGAAGAATAAGACTCCTTCGGAAGAACACATCATCTTCGGAAGAACAAATTCCTACTGAAGACACTTCCTTTGCAGTCCAAACACTTGTATAACACAAGTGTTACAAGTCAACAAGTCAACAAGGCAGTTATGCGAATCCCGAGAAATCCGATGATTCCTTAACTGAAACAAATCAAATCCCAAGAGATCTAGTGTTTCCTATAACTGAAACATCTCTGTCTATATATATGGATCCTAGGTTTCGATTCAAGTACGATTGAGTTAGACGAGTGATTGATCGACAACAGCAATAGCAATACGACAATCACTTCAAAGTCTTTCAATCAAACCATAGCAGCCATCACATCATAGCATTCTTTAACATCATTCATTCAATACATTTGTAATCATTAACATGTTCTAATGAAATACTGATTAATCACTAATTGTGTTTTGTTACGTGTGTTCTTAATCATTTATTGATATTTAAAGTTGTTTAAAACAATTAAACCAAATCAACATTAATTCCGCAAACGTTGACTTGACATCAACGACACGGATAATTCCTGTTCACGACCCTTTGATTCGCAAAGTATAACATTAGGTGAATATCAAGACTCAATATATATCTCAGGTCAGAGGATACCTAATGATAATCACCTTCACTCAAATTTACTTATGATCAATCAAGAAGATTCCATGTTGTATTATTTGAGATGCGGGTCAATCCAATATTTGTATCCCACAAATATTTATGATCCTTGGCAGCAACCCTTTCCTCTATATTCATCCATATGAATATCCACCAATCCAAGTTCATATTAGTCTTACCCTCATACTTGTTCACACAAGAATGAATGACTACGGATGTTTTGAGTAAATTATTTACTCATGGATTTTTAAACATGCAAAATAGGAACATTAGTTAAAACATTATAACCAAATAATTTATTCAAGTAATAAAAGGTTCCAATATCCAAATACAAAATTAAAGATCAAATCCAGTCACTAGAATATCAAACTCCCATGGCACAAGTATGACCTTCATGCTTTGCCTTTTCAAGGAGCTTCGTGAGTGGATCCGCAATGTTTTGATCCGTGTGAACTTTGCGAATACATATATTCCCTTTTCAACTTCATCCCTTATGTAGTTAAATCTCCGCTCAATGTGCCTAGTCTTTTGATGTGCACGGGGTTCCTTGATTTGAGCAATCGCACCCTCGTTATCACAAAGAATTTCTAGGGGGTCCTGAATGGAAGGGACCCCCTAGATCGGTAATGAATTTCTTCAACCATGCAGCTTCTTGAGCTGCTAATGAAGCGGCAATGTATTCTGACTCTGTAGTTGATAATGCCACCACATCTTGCTTAGAGCTCTTCCAAGAGACTGCTCCTCCGTTCAAGATGAAAATGTATCCCGATTGTGATCGTGAATCATCCCGATCAGTTTGGAAACTCACATTTGTGTAACCTTTTAGCACGAGTTCCTCCTCACCAGATCCATAGATTAGGAACATATCTTTAGTCCTCCTTAGGTACTTAAGTATGTTCTTTGCAGCCATCCAACGACTATTTCCAGGATTTTGCTGGTATCTGCTTGTCATGCTCAAAGCGCATGACACGTCCGGCATAGTGCATATCATTGCATACATGATGGATCCTATAGCAGACACATACGGGATTCCCTTCATTTTGTCTTGGTCATCCTTTAAGCTTGGACATTGAGTCGTTCTCAATATGGTTCCTCTTTGAATAGGTACCCTTCCTTTCTTAGAGTTTTCCATCTTGAACCTTTTCAAGATCTTATCAATGTATGCACTTTGATTTAAACCTATCAACCGCCTTAATCTATCGCTATTCCCAAAATATAGGCGGCTTCACCAAGATCCTTAATGGAAAAACAGCTTCCAAGCCAGGTTTTTACACCTTCCAAGGTTGGAATGTGATTTCCAAATAGTAGGATGTCATCGACATACAATACTAGGAAAGTTATAATGCTCCCACTAGCTTTCTTATACACACATGCTTCATCAGCGTTTTTGATGAACCCAAATTTGATTACCTCTTCATCAAAACGGTGATTCCAACTTCTTGATGCTTGCTTCAATCCATATATTGATTTCTTTAACTTGCATACTTTGTCAGGATGTTTTGGATCGACAAAACCATCAGGCTGAACCATATAGACATCTTCCTCAAGATATCCATTTAGAAAAGCGGTGTTGACATCCATTTGCAAAATCTCATAATCATAATGAGCATCTATGGCAAATAATATCCTAATTGACTTTAGCATTGCAACCGGCGAGAAGGTCTCATCATAATCAACCCCTTGAGTTTGAGTGAAACCTTTTGCTACAAGTCTAGCTTTATAAGTATCCAAGTTTCCATGCATATCGGTTTTATTCTTGAAAACCCACTTACTTCCAACTACCTTGGAGTTAAGAGGTGGCTCAACCAAGTCCCACACTTGGTTGTCATACATGGATTGCATGTCTACGTTCATGACAAGCCATTTGTCACAATCCAAATTGGACATTGCATCATGGTATGTGGTTGGTTCATCGGAATCTACCACATAGCAATCCATCAATAAAAAATCCATATCTTTTAGGTGGATTACTAGTTCTACCAGATCTGCGAACGTTTTGTGTGTATTGATCAACCATTTGATCATCCTCAACATCCTCATGTTGAGTGCTAGTGTCAACCAAACGTGTATGGGGTTGTGGTTCTTGATCCTCCTCGAGATCTACTGTTCTACTGCTAGCTCCTTCCGTAAGAAACTTAGCTTCTTAGAACTCAGCCTTCTTGGCAAAAAACTCCTTTTGTTCCAATGGATCATAGAAATAATATCCCATAGAATCTCTAGGATATCCAATAAAGATACACTTAGTGGAACGTCTTTCTAACTTGTTTGAGGTGGGAGTCTTAACATAAGCCTCACATCTGCACACCTTTAAATATGATAGAGATGGAACCCTTCCATGCCATATTTCAAAAGGTGTCTTTTCCACTTTCTTGGTTGGGGCCATATTCAAAATACGGGCCGCAGAGAGCAAAGCGAAACCCCAAAATGATAGAGGCAATGAGCTTCTAGCCATCATAGATCGAAACATATCCAATAGAGTTCGATTCCTCCTTTCGGACACACCATGTGTTGTGTGGTGTTTCCAGGTGGAGATAGTTGTGAGACAATCCCATAACTTCTAAGATGATCTCTAAAAGCATCACTTAGATATTCACTTCCTCTATCAGTGTGATGAATTTTTATTGACTTGTTGAGTTGATTTTCTACTTCATTCTGGAAGGTCTTGAACATTTAAAAGGTTCATCTTTGTGTCTTAACAAGTACACAAACCCATATCGACTATAGTCGTCGGTAAAGGTAATGAAGTATCTTTCATTGTACCTAGTCATTGGCTTAAAAGGACCACATACATCCAATTGTATGATACCTAATAATCTTTTGCCCTTTCGGTTTTGCCACTAAAAGGTGCCTAAGTCATTGTGCCTTGTAACAAGATTCACATACATCAAATGAATCATATTCACTTGCTTTAAAAGACCATTCTTTTGAAGTGTTTGTATGCACTTCTTGTTTATATGACCAAGACGGCAATGCCAAAGATAGGGGTCACTCAATCTAATTTAAGCTTCTTGGTGGTGCTTTGGTACAATGAGCTATCATATAATGTGTTTTCACGAACCAATTCATAAATACCATTAATAGGGATAACTTTAAAATAAAATATGTCATTTATAGAAACATGAATTTCATTCTCAATAAATGTCAAAACATAACGATATAATCTTAATTGAGCAACTGAAATAATGTTCCTAGTCAAACTAGGAGCATACAAAACATTGTTCAAAATTGCTTCCAAACCATTTGGAAGCTTCAAGATGTAGTCCCTCGGCCTTCAACTTGAACTTTCGCCCCATTCCCCATGTAGAGGCTTACATCCCTTTCTTGAAGTCCTTACTTCTTTTGAACCCCTGCAACAAATTACAAATATGAGTTCCACATCCGGTATCCAATATCCATGTGTTAGAGGATATTAAATTGAGATCTATATGAATCATAAAAATTGTACCTGAGGTTTGACCGAAATCCCTCTTAGCTTGCAACTCTTTGAGATGGACAGGACCATTTCTTGCCCAATGTCCTATCTCCCCACAATTAAAGCATAGGTCATTCGAAGCAACCGTTTGCTTCTTCTCCGCTGGTTTTGGTGTGGCGCTTTTACACATTCCCTTTCCCTTTCCCTTAAGTACCCTTTACCCTTGGCAACACTTGCCTTGGGTGTGGGGTGAGGCTCTTCTTGTTACCACCTTCATTGATGGTGAGAACAGGTAAAACCTTTTTAGCCATTGCCACCTCGGAAGTTTTGAGCATAGAGTGAAGCTCACTTATGTTTTTGTCCCACCCGTTTAGGTTATAATTCATAACAAAGTTGTCAAACCTTTTTGACAAAGAGTTGAGGATCAAATCCGTAGCCAACTCTTTCGAGACAGGACAATTTAGCCTTTCGAGGCGGTCAATGTGGCTCTTCATCTTAAGTACATAAGATGAGACCGATTGGGTGTCATCCATATGACATGCATGGAGTGCTCAAACCGTTTTGAAGCGCTCTACCCTTTCTTGTTGTTGGACAGTTTCCTTCAACTGGGTAATCATGTCGTACGCTCCGTGATGTTCGTACTCCTTTTGGAGATCCGGAGTCATACTTGCCAACATGTGGCAAGACACTTGGACTGAGTCCTCAGTGTATTTCACCCAATTATTGAAGGCCTCCTCATCTTCCCCATTGGGTTGATCGGGAATCAGATCGTCTAAAATATATGACCGTTTCTCTTGCTTTAGAACAATTCTCAAGTTTCAAAACCAATCGATGAAGTTGTTATGGTTTAGACGCTCCTTTTTGAGAATGGTTCTTAGTGATAGGGTATGAGCGGACGGGATATCATTGTTTTCATTGTTGTTGGTGGCCATCTAAAAATTTAACAAAGTTCAATTTTAGTATTTTCGATATTATCATATTTTAATTATTAATACCCTTTAATGTGTCTTACACAATTTTAAAATTCTAAAATCCAACTTTACATTTAAATAGTGGTTAGGTGACCTTTATCCCATTATTTAAATTAATAAGGTAGTCAATGTTTGACAATTGCAACCCTTTGCAACTTCTAGAGGTATGGGATCGACTTAAACATCATATGTATAGTCGGCATGTTAATCCCATCAACACCATTAGTAAACCACATTGTAGGTGTTCCATTTAACATGGTTTGCAAATCAAGTCACCCTACTTACACACACATGTGGGTTTACCAACACAAGTGGTTAGGTGACCTTTATCCCACAAATATGGCATTCCCACCTCAAATCACAAGTTTCCTCAAAATGGTTAGTTGACCTTTATCCCATTAAGAGTTTCCAAGTGACTCAAGTGTTGTGCAAAAGGACGGTGTTAAACTTGTTTCCAAAAGAAATTTTAAGTTTTCATAATTCTAGTTTAGAAAACTCTATGCACCTTGTATTTGCATGCTTTCAAACATATGGTACCCTATGGTTCTCTTTTTAAAGAAACGCCTTTTATTAAATCATTAATCCTTTTAATAACCTTTTATTAACCACAAAATGATAAGGAACCAAAATTTTCAACTTGTTATGTTTGTTAATAAGTTTGTTATGCATATCCTTATATCAAACAACAACCATAAAACAAACAACCAAACAAGCACAACCATACAATCACAAGTGCATAACCATAGCCACTAAGTTGACTACACATCTTTGCCATCACAAGTGTTATCATTTGGTCTTTCCTGAGGGTTAATAATAACACATTAAAATGTGTCCATGAACTCCCACTTGAATCCGCATCCAAATGCTTCAAGTGTCCATGTCTTTGTGTCCTTCCTTTGTATCTTTTTTTGAGTCTCCAACTTGTGCATCTTCTTTTACAAAATTTATATCCTTATACAATTTTTCTAATAAAGAAATGCACCTAATCTATTTATTACATAGCCAAAGAATAAATAAATTACAACCCAAAGATACAAACACAAAATTATTATTACAACCCTTTAATGAATAAAACCAAACATGACAAACATTCAACCAAATCCAAAACACACTTGGTCAAGGCTATGTTATGCACCAAAACATGTATCCAAATACAATATCCAAGAACAAAATGAACCTCTTTTTTAACCCTCAAAATTTCAGCCAACATAAACTAAAATTTTAGGGTTTTTGTCCAAACAAAACAATCAACCATTTGACATCAATATTTCAATGTTTATTCTAAAGCATGTAAAATAAAACTTGAAAGACAAGAGATTCATACATCGAAAATAAAATCAGCCCTTAATGGGTTGAAAAACTCCAACAAAACTAACTTTTCTGGGACTTTTGAAGCAAGTTTTCCACATAACCAGATCTAGATGCCATTATTGGGTTTGTAACATGTTTATCAAAGATTGTTTAACCATTTAAACAAAAAATACAGCGGATATATAGAGCTAAAAACCATGTTGTAGTTGCTGAATAAGCCATTTATTTACCAACAAATCAAACCCAAGAATGAGGATCATGTATGTGAAAAGAAATGCTATCAAACAACACAAACCATAGGGTGTTCATAGAATGCTAACTTTCTAAGAACAAAGAGATTAGAGATGGATGTTGGATGAAGAAGATGATGATGTTCTTGAATGCAAGCCTCCAAAAGAGAAGACCTCTAGTTAGTATACCCACAAGCCCTTGCAAACACCCAACTTATTAGGAAGTGCAACACCAAAGTCTTCTTCTTGCACCTCTTTTCAAATCCAAAAATTTCAGCTAGAACCCCTTCAAATTTGAAACTTTTCAGCAAGAAACAAGAAGAGAGAGTGCTATGTGTGTGAGAGAGAGTGTATTGAGTGGAGTGTGAAATTGGTTAAAGTCATGTATTAAAACAAGAAAAAGGAATCCCAAGGAGGGCAACCAAGGGGCTGCCGAAAATCAAGTTTAAAATTGGGTCCCCCCTATTTTAATTTTATAAAATATATCACACTCTTTAACCCATAAGTTTATGAAATTAAAACCCTTTTAATTTTATAACTTGAACACAGTTTATTTGTTATTATTTAACCTACTTAAATAATTATACAAATAATTTCTCATGAATAAACTATCCATATAATATTGTTCTATTTCAAAAGCAATAATTTAGAAAGTCCATTTTCTAAATTGGTGTCAACATTTATTTGTATAATCACATCAACAAATAAATATTTATTGGTGTTTGTTTAGCTTGTTATTGGGTATGACCTGACTTGGATCATAACGTACTAACCACATCAATATTGTATGTTTCTTGGGCATACAAGATCCAACACGATTAGGGTTTTTGCAAGGATGCCCAACAATGAACAAGATCAAATTTATATACAGCAGTCCTAGTTTCGCAGACAGTTTTGCTGTTAGCGAAGCTGTGCTGCCGAAACTATAGTTTCGCCTGGCAGAAACAACCGCCAGGTGAACTAAACAACTAACTATGAGCGGAACTATAGTTTCGCTGGACTACAAAACTAAACTAAGTGAAATACATTCAAAAGTAAACTAACATTAAACCTATTACAAAGTAAAATGAACATAATCTAATCTAAGGTGAGTCCAACCTATACTTGATCTTCAGGATATGGTAACTTGAGGACTTGTTTATGGTTAGAACGTCAAGACCGTATTGCATTTTCAAAAACTACACCTCCTCCTTAACCCGATGATATACGTAGCTATCCTTTTTTATGGGTCGTTCGGCTTGTAGCCTAAAAGCACCCAACGGATTTGAATGTCGAATTCTTGGATTCGGTTTGCTTTTTTTTGTTGCTTTTTCCTTTATGAAACTATTCCCCACAAGTTGGCCATCTTTCATATCTTTTTTCCTTTCTTGATCACATATTTTGAAATACCACAAAATGATAGAACTAGTTTTCTTCTTTCTTCTTTTTGTTTGTTTGTTTCTTTCTTTCTTTATTTTTTTTGAAATAAGCCAAAACATGTTTTTAACAAAAAAGGGTTTTGTTGAAGGTTTTTTTTTTGTTGGTTTAGTGGCTTAGTGATTTGGGTGATAAAAAATGAAAATGTTTAAGCTCAATGGGGCTAATTAGGGATAATGTTTGGGTAAGGATATTTGAAAATGGTAGAGGCTCGAATGTCGGGTTTTCCTAATTGACTAAATCCTTTTTACGCGAGAAACACTTATAAGGTTTTGAAATGCATACGCAACATAAGGCACCCTCAATATATCCATAATGAAAGCAAAAATACATAAATGCATAAATTCAAAGCTTGTTTAAGGCTCAAAAATAAGCTTACATATCGGATGGAAATGGGTACAAGTGTTGCATTTTACATGTTTGAATATTTTAACCAACTCTTTTTTTGCTTTTCAAGATATCACAAAAAATATTTTTAAGATTATTTGAGTTTGCTTTGTTTGTTTATTTATTTCTCGAAATCATATATTTATATTTTGGTTTATCGTTTCATGCTTCCAGTGTTGTTGCCACAAATATTAAAATCAGAGTGACTTTTACAAAAGATTTAATTATAACTTTGACCTATTTATAAGCAAAGAATTAAGCATGTATACGCTTCCCCACACTTAAACTTCACATTATCCTCAATGTGATTCACAATAAATATTAAGTAGAGAAAGGCAAACGGAAACTCCCCTAAAATGATGAGTCAAATGCGTGCGATCGTTTTTCCACAGCCGCCTTGAATGAGCTCAAAAGAATGCATCGGGATTAATCTAAAACATCACCAATTTATTTAAAGCAGAAAATTAAAGTCCTAAGCACACAAAACAAAATAAAAATAAACAGACTGAAAGTAACATAGAGCCATGTTTTGGTTACGGGTCCTTGGCTAGACCCTTCCTCACACTTAGTTTTTAATGAGGTGGAGGTTTATCACCTTCGAGAAAATCTTAGTTGGTACATTGATTTGGCCATTAACCAATTACCATTGACTTTGAAGTTCAATCCCTCATTGTTTTCAACCTTGATAGCATTATATGGATAAACTTCTTCTTCATTTTTTTTATTTTTTTTTAATTTTTTTTCTTTTTAAGTAAAACAAAATAGTAAAAATTTTGGATCGTCTTTAAAACTAAGATGTGTCCCCGGCAACGGAGCCAAAAACTTGATGCGTGCGGATAGTATATATATTTTGATAAAGTTTTTTCGCACAGATTCAGTTTTAATTGGTTATTACTAATACTAAACCACACACACAAAAGGCAAGTGTACCTGTCGGGTGTGGTAATATAGTGTTGGTAAGAACCGAGTATCAATCCGTGGACACACTAAGCCTGCTCAACAACCCTTATAAATGACTATCAGTTTTAGGTTTTAGAAAATAATAAGTCAAACAAAATAATGATAAAGATAGATAAACATAGGTTGAGACTTTTGGTTATTCTTTTAGTGAAGTAAGGCTGTTATCCTAATTTAGATTACACTTATGTAAGTGTAATGAATTGGTGGTGTGATTTAAAGATATTGATTAATGTAATTATGTTAATGTTTATAAAGATGAGCTAGCGCGATTTCTCGTCTATCCTGCTCCGTAGTGACTAGGATCACGTTAGGCTGATTTCACTGCTTAGATCAAAGCCCTAGTAATGTAGGTAAATCTCTCGTGACCTTTTGACATACAATTTCTGAAAAACATAACTTAATGTTAGAAAGAGTTTTGATCAGGTTCCTTCCTAACATACCATTAATTTTAGAAAATCGTAACAATTACTGTAGATTTCTCAGACTAATAAAAGGGAATCCGCAAATGATCAGAAAGTTAAGGTGATATGATTTCTGATAACCATTCCTAGTTCATTAGCCATATATTTATTATGAAGATCGGGTTCGCAAATGAAAGTTGATCATATGTTTTTCAAACGTGTATGACAATCATAATCACAAACCATAAAGCTATATCTTCACGTTCAAATGTAGATGCTACCCATCAAAAGTTTTCCCAAGACCACCATAACATTATCATAATATATATCACACCATTAGTTCATCACAAATTACATAAGTTTCATTAAATTAAGATAACACATGAAGTTTAGCTCATAATGAGCTTGAACATAACAACATAGATAAAAGATAGTATTAAAATCATCGGTAAATTAGAACAATCAAACCGGTGATCCATAATGGATGATGTTTAGACAATCCCAAGCTTCTTCTAAGTGTTGAATGGACCTCCAAAACCTTCTAAGGACCTCCAAAGGCTAGGTTCCCGAGAGGGAACACCAGCACTTCACATCCCAAAAGCTCATCTTCAAGTTGCAAATGAAGTCCTATTTATAGGCTTTCTGGAGTGTTTAAGCACAACCCCGTGCCTAAAAGGCACCGCCCCGTTCTTAAAAGGCACCGCCCCGTGCCTAAAAGGCACCGCCCTATGCTAGTACAATGTACGTAAAAGTTGGTCGCTCATACGCTCAGATGTTGTCGGGCATGGCCACGTGTTCAATGGGGCATGGCCCCGTGTTTGTGGTGGGGCACGGCCCCGTGCCTGCTAGGGCACGCCCCCATGCCTCGGGTCGGGGAACAGTACTTTTTGTCCTGTCAGACCAACAAACACGGGGGTGTGTTGATTTAAGCATGGGGTGTGTTTCAGGCTGGGCATGGGGGGTGTGGCTCATGAAGCACGACCCCATGCTTGAATTCCAAATATTGGTTTTCTTTATTTTCTTTTTATTTAAGCTTCTTTTGTTCATCATGGTTTTTTCCAAGCCTAAAAACACAATATGAACGATTTAAGTATAAAATCATCATTTTCAGTAAGAGTTTCTAGAATAATTGATATGCTTTTTATATGTATAATTTGAAGCACATCAGTGGGTTTTAGGGTTTTTAACTCATAGCATCCGGGTTTGAAGGAAGTCATACTCGAAGTTGCATAAGGTGAGTTCTAGATCCCCTAATATACATGTTTTAAACTTCTTTAGGGCTGGAAATGCATGTATGTATATTTTTATAAAACGGGTATGATACTCGTATGTTTAAATGTGTGGGAATATGGGTGGGGTATGTTTTGGGTGATTATGATGTTATGATTACGATATGAAGGTGTTTCCGTTGCTTAGAGTGTAAGAACTAAACCTAGAACATGTCTAGATTTGATTTGGGGACTGAATTTTGACGTTAGTTACAAGTTAGTTGTTCATGTGCCTAGAAATAAGCCAAAACGCCTAAGTTCTCATGCGCCTGAAACCCATACGACCAAACAGCTCCCATGCACCTAGAGATTGCCCTGAATGACCAAGTGTTGGGGCATGCGTCCAAATAGTGCGAATGCTCCCGGAAGTTCCCATGCGCCTAAGTGTTCCCCGTGCGCCTGAAAGGCCATATGGCTGCATAGTGCCCGTGCGCCTAAAACTTAGAATATTTTTCTAAATTTTGGGAAGAAAGGAAGTTCTAGGCTTTGACTTGGGATTCTTCTGGGGGTAATGTATGATGATTATATGATGATGGTTATGGTGATGTGATGCATGTTTCTGATTATGTGGGTTTTGTTATGTTTCCTTTATGTTGCTTATTGTGTATGTTTTCATGGCTTTACGTGGTATGATTATGAAAAGAATGTAAAGTATTATGTAACGTAAAGGGGAAGTTAATGAGGATGAAAAGAGGAACGTAAAGAATAAATGAATGCATGTATAAATGAATGAATGGATGAAAAGTCTTGCAAGCAAATTAAAGTAAGTGCACAACTCTAAAATGGTGTTAGGTCAACTATGTGTGGTTTAGCTAACCCTTAAGGATACACACAGGGCTCCAGTCTTTGTGACTGACCAAATGTATGGGACCCTTGTCGCTTAAGATGGTACTATGGTCAGGCCACCGGGCACAATGTATGGGGGTCTATTTATAGACTTCGGCCCAGTACCCACTTTATGCATGATGTTGGGGTGTAGCACATGGCATTGGTCCAAAGGAAAGTGAAAGATAAAGACGAATGATGATAAAAGATAATAATAAGATTATCTACTTGTACGTACGATGTATTATTGCGAACGAAAGTAATGAACGGTTTAAACTAAAGTAAAGTATTTTCTTTATAAAACTAGAACTCACTCAGCAACGTTGACTTTTATGTGTTTCAAGTTGGCTGGTTATTGTTGCTGAGGATGGCATGGGGCAGCTACTTGGCATTTTAGATGGCATCCATTTGTATAACTATGATGTTTTTGTGATGTAATGCAAATAATGATATTTTGTAACCGTTAACTATGTTGTATTGTTTTACAAAAGTAGTCTTTAATATACGAAATGGTTTTACGTTAATCCGCTGCGAAGTTTTAGAAAATTTAAATGTATATTTTATGTTTTATGTGCGATGATTGTCCAACGGTGAGCGTTCCGAAAACGAGAACTTACAAGTTGGTATCAGAGCCAAAGTTTAAGAGAAATGGGTAAATATTTTCAAAAAACCTAAACTTAAACTGAGTATGGGACAAAACGGAAGGATGCCAGTCCGAGTAGCTACTTGCCATCAGGTATTTTCTTTAATGTTAACCGGTATTATGTGCGCATGTTATAGGAAATGCTTGGGTTATGAAGAGTAAAGTAAGTGGCTAATCACAACTGGCCACTGTAATTAGGGACTTACTATACTTAACATAAACTGACCTATTACCTTGAATGAGCGTGTTAGTGTTTGAATCTCATAGCGTGTTTAGTGGATGGCTGGAGGAAATCGTCAAAGGATTCTCGTGATGGAGGGCGTGGTGGATGTGGTGCTGGATCACGGGTCACGAGAGGAAGAGCTAAGGCTGCTGAGACGGCTCATGAAGAGCCCGAGACCCTACATCCAGAAGGTGGGGACGAGAGTTCCAATCTAAGGGCCTCAGTGAAAGAGGCAATGGTCGAGGAGGTTCATCAAGTTATGCAGACTATCCTACCGTCTGTGGTGACAAAGGTGATTAAGGCTGTAAGGGAAGGTGAGAGGAAGGAGAGGAATAGGCCTACTGGAGAAAGGGGGCAAACAAGACTAAAACGGTTGTATCCGATGATGGGGAGGAAGAGGAGATTGTGCACGAAATAGCTCGAGGATGTAACTATGGGGCATTTCAAAGATGCAAGCCCCCAACATTCGATGGCAATGGCACTGCTGTTGGTGCCCATCGGTGGGTGCGAGAGATGGAGGTTGTGCTTGATATTAGCGAGTGCAGGGAATACCAGAAAGTGAATTTTGGCACTCACTCATTCGTGGACTCAGCTTTGTGCTGGTGGGACAACATCGTCCAAGCCGAGGGTAGTAGGGCAATTGGAAGAATGAGGTGGGCAGAGCTGAAGAAGTTGGTGATTAAGGAATTCTATCCTCATAGGGAGTTGGACAAGACTGACAGGGAGTTCCTGCAGCTGGAAGCAGGAACCATGACACACCAGCAGTACAACACCAAGTTTAATGAGATGGCACGGCTGGTGCCGGATCAGGTGACCCCCGCATCATGAAAGATCAAGAGGTACATTCAAGTCGGTGGTTGATTTGACGGGAAGACTGTGTGATGAAAGGGAGGTGGTGGTGGCTGAGGTGAGCAAGAAAGGTGGTGGTGACCGGAACTGGAACGAGAAGCAGTTTGGGCGGGGTGGTGCCCCAGCAAACAACAAGGGTGCACGGGTGGATGACTGGCGTGTGGTCACACCTGGTGCAGGGTTAAAGAAGTGTCGCAAGTGCGGGAAGGAACATGCTGTGGAGTGTAACTGGGGATCAAATGTCTGCTTCAAGTGTGGGCGGGCAGGTCATGTGGCCAGGACGGACTCCGATGTCGTGTCAGGTACGTTTCTAGTAAACCAAATTCTTGTTTCTATGTTATTTGATTTAGGTGCTAGTAGGAGTTTTATTTATGTTGTTTTTTTATGCTAAGTTGCCTGTTAGTAGTAGAAATATTGTTAAGCCCTTCGATGTAGAAACTGCCATAGGTAAGTCTACCAGGATTTCTGATATGATAGAAGGTTGTGACATAGAACTAGAAGGTCATAAGTTTCCTGTTAGACCGTTCGTTATGACCTTAGGCGGGTTTGACGTAGTCATAGGAATGTACTGATTAGCGGACTACGTATATTATGTGTCCCAAGAAGATGATCTGACTGACAGCGCCTGACGGGAGTTCGGTGACGATCTATGATGATTGAGTTACAACTATCCTGAAGGTGATTTCGATGGCGGTGGCGTGAAAGTGCATGAGGCGTGGATGTAGCGCCTACCTGGCCTACGTTAAAGATGTTGATACGCCAACACCGCAACTATCTAATGTACCGTTTGTATGTGAGTTCCCAGACGTGTTCCCGGAAGATCTACCAGGTGTGCCACCGGACCGCGAGATCAAGTTTCAGATTAATTTGATACCCGGTGCCTAGCCTGTTGCTAAGACGCCGTATCGGTTAGCCCCCTTCGAGATGAAGGAATTGATGGAGCAACTGCAAGAATTGCTTGATAAGGGGTTCATTAGACCGAGTATCTCTCCTTGGGGTGCTCCAGTCTTATTTGTCAAGAAGAAGGACGGTAGTATGAGGATGTGTATCGACTACCACGACTTGAACAAGTTGACGGTGAAGAATCGGTATCCATTACCGAGGATTGATGACTTGTTTGATCAGCTCCAAGGTGCCAGTTGGTTCTCGAGGATAGATCTTCGATCTGGCTACCATCAATTGAAGGTGAAGGAGCAAGATATTCCTAAAACAGCTTTTCGTACGTGTTATGGACACTACGAGTTTCTCGTTAAGTCTTTTGGTCTAACCAACGCGCCAGCTGCTTTTATGGACTTGATGAATCGAGTGTGTCGACCTATGTTAGATAAATCAATGATTGTGTTCATTGATAATATCCTGATTTATTCAAGAAGCGAAGACGAGCATGCTGGTCACATTCGGGAAGTGTTGGAGACGCTGAGAAGGAGAAGTTGTATGCTAAGTTCTCCAAGTGCGCGTTCTGGTTGCACGAAGTTCAGTTCTTGGGTCACGTGGTGAATCCCGAGGGGATTATGGTGGACCCAGCTAAGGTGGAAGCGTTGATGCAATGGAAGTCTCCAAAGACGCCGTTCGAGATCCATAGTTTCTTGGGATTAGCGGGCTATTATAGAAGGTTCATCCAAGACTTCTCCAAGATAGTTTCTCCATTGACTAAGTTGACCGCAAGGATGTGAAGTTTGTATGGGGTCAAGAGCAAGAGAAGGCTTTTGAGGAGTTAAAGGAAAGGTTGACTCAAGCTCTTGTCTTGTCATTACCCGAAGGAAGTAAGGATTTAGTGGTCTATTCAAATGCTTCTTACTCGGGGTTGGGTTGTGTGTTGATGCCGCGAGGAAAGGTTATAGCCTACGCATCCCGACAGTTGAAGATTCATGAGGTTAATTATCCTACTCATGACTTGGAGCTAGCAGCTGTGGTCTTTGCATTAAAGATTTTGAGGCACTACCTGTACGGGACAAAGTGCACCATCTTCACCGACCACAAGAGCTTGAAGTACTTCTTCGAGTATAAAGAATTGAATATGAGGCAGAGACGATGGTTGGAGCTCATAAAAGATTATGATTATGAGATCTATTACCATCCGGGCAAGACCAATATGGTGGTAGATGCCCTTAGCCGAAAGGAGAGACCTGAGCCAATATGGGTGAAGGCTTACCAGTTGATTATGACCTCTGATTTGATGACACAGGTCAAGGAGTTTCAAGACGAGACGTTGAAAGAAGATCGTCTTAACTCTGAAAGGATGAGAGGTCTAGTAGCGGAGTTGGGTGAAAACACATTCGGTGTTAGAACCCGATTCGGACGGATGTGGATTCCTCGTTATGGGATATACGTGGAAAGATCATGGATGAAGCTCATAAGACTCGATACTCCATTCTTCCTGGGGCTACAAAGATGTATCAGGATATGAAGAAAGATTATTGGTAGCCGGGTATGAAGCGCGATGTAGCGGAGTATGTGAGTAAGTGCCTTTCTTCCATATGGGAAGATCCAACCTTTGGATATACCCGAGTGGAAGTGGGAACATATCACCATGGACTTTATTACAAAGCTACCGCGTACCGCGAGAGGGTACGATGCCAAATGGGTGATAGTTGATCGCTTGACGAAGGGTGCTCACTTCTTGCCGATCTGAGAGACGTATTATTCAGAAACACTAGCGAATCTGTTCATCAAGGAGATTGTTGCTCGTCATGATGTATCGGTGCCTATTGTGTCTGATCGGGATTGTAACACCCTGAAAAGTCAAAATGAGTTATCAAGGATAATGAGCATAATTAATGGGTATTTAATAAAAGAAGAAAATGGGTTATGGGCTAAATTAGGTTTATGGCCAAGAGCCTAAATGATTAAGGGCCCATAATCACCCCCCCCCCTTTTAACCCACCAAAGCAGCCTTCATCTTCCTTATTTGAACCCTAGCCACCAAAATTCGTAGAGAGAGAAAGTAGAGAGAGAAAGTGAAGAAAACTCAAGATTTGAAGCTTCAAAGGTTGAGGGATTGAAGATCTGAAGATTGAGCACCAAACCGCAAGAAAGGAGCAACAAATCCAGGTAAGAATCGGCCTCTAAACCCTTCTGTAGATCAAACCCGGATTCTAGGGTTTTGGGTTTTAAAAAGTTGCAAAGAATCATATAAAGGTCATATTTTTACATATGAAAACATGTATAAAGCTTAGATTTAGCCTCATGGATGATAAACTAAGAGATTGGACGTCAAAAGTTGCGATTTTGGGTTAAAAACGGGCTGGTTCGTAATTTTATGCGATCTGCGAATCTGTCTATGCATCCAGCGAAATTGCATATTCAAGCTGCGAAACTGTGGGTTTTCTGCGAAACTACAGTTTCGCAGGTAAGTTCTCAGCCATGGAAATTCCAACGAAAGTTGGGCGAAATTATCAGCGAAACTGTAAGCGAAACTGGCAGCGAAACTGTCAACGAAACTGCTTTTCTGGCAGCGAAATTAGGCAGAAATTAACCCCTTTAAGTGTTAACTTATCTGCAGGCTGTGTAGTGTGATCCTAGCCTAGAAAGCTTAGTTCATAAGACTCACGGTATCCAGGTGAGTTCTTATCCCCTGTTTATAAGTTTTTCTATGTTTTGGGGTTATTATGCATACTAATATACGTTTTAAATGACCGAGATTTTATGAGGTTTTAACAAGAAGATCGATTTTCTAAAGGAAATGTGTTATATAAATACTTAAAAATAAAAACATTTCGCGCTGACTTGGGCACCCGGCCCCCCAGGGGCGTTGCCCCTTGGACCCCACTAGG